>CM017764.1:15149209-15340371 GCA_008009225.1 Acer yangbiense
TTGTTATATGAGTGTAATTATGCTTAACCTCGGGACGCTTTTGCAAATTTTCCACTGATTTCATGGTAGGAGCCTGTGCATGCCTAGTGGCCATCTCCAACCGGTCTTCAAATTTTTCTCCATGGTGAAGACTGAAAATGAAATATTCCTAGAGTATTCCCATCTCCATAATGCACTCCTATCTTTTTTTTTTTTTTTAAAAAAAAAATACACTTCATCTCTAATCTTTATATACATTTTTCTTACATCTATTTGCATGACTTGTTTTTTCTTCTTATTTCATGGTGAAACCATCCTTATTAAATGCGATTTTTTTTTTTTTGTAGTCGATTGGATTGTTTGTGGTAGATTGTGAGTGTAATATTGATCATCTAATGCGATTTTTTTCATGAGATTATGTTTTCTTGGTTGTGATTTTTGGTGCGATTTCGTTGTTTTTTTTTTTTTTTTTTTTTTTTTTTTTCTTTTCTAAATAACATTAAACTAACTTTGGAAGATCCATATTAAAATCTACAAAAGAATTGACACAAATCATATAATGCCTAGAAGATCTGAAAGAAAATAAACCGAGAGAAATAAACAAACAAACAAACAAACAAACATGGATCTGAAATTTGAAAAGAAAAACAAAATTGTTAACCGCTTAAAAAGGCAGGGGTTCAAAGAAGAATTTTCCATCCTTGCCAAGATCGCATGAAGTAAAAGGGCACTACAGGAAGCATCCAACTACCCTGGGAAGAAGCCAAGACCGATATACCCAGATACGCCATCTGTGAATCGGGATCGGGATCAGGGTCATCTAGATCCCCAGGTACCAGGAAACATTGAAGTCAAGGTCCAGAGGACCCCGCTACCACACTATCTCGGTTCCTTGATACTCGGGGAATACTAGTACCACGATCCAATAACGTGCTATACTCTGGTATTGCGATTCCCTCCTATGACTGGTCAACCAAGCAGCAAGGATTACGATATATCAGAAAAGAAGGCTATCTAGGGAAGGAGGATCGGTAAACTAAGGGATCAGAACTATACTACAAGAAGAACAGTATGCATCAACATCTAAACATAAGGAAAGTTGACCTTTCCCGCCATTTGTAAACTTTATTTAAAATGGGATTGGTCAACTCTGTCAATTTCGCCAAGAAGGTAAACAAAACACTTGATTTTGGGATCATTCCCACGCCTAAACGAAGCCACCATCAACGTTTCTTTGATTGCTAAATTGATTGACTGAATTTACGGAGAGAACAGCAAGAAAAGGGACCTATAAATAATACAAGACTCTCGAATGAGAGGAAGAAAATTTTGATAACAGTGTTTCCACTTATCGACTAGCACGAGATCGTCATCACCTATTTTGTCAGAAAAGTCATACCTAAACCTCCCATAAATCACCATTGTATCATGCATCGTATTTGATTGATCAATAAAAGAGTCATTCTTGATCATTTCTATATCTAACTTGTTTTTACTGAGAACATACAGGTATCAAACATGATATCTCTCCAACTGTGGCCTACCCTGGTCATGGTCTAAAAGTTGTTATTTGGAAATTCACCCCTCCAGCATTTTTCCATTGACAAAAACAAACATATGAAACAATAAAATCAATAAATACTAACATGGGAAACATGAGATCGAGATCTGAAAGAAAATATAAACAAAAATAGTAAACATTCAACCATTTGAAATAATATATGTTATTAGGGTTTTGAAATAAGGAAAGTGGGGTTTTATTAGTTTTACTTTACACAATATTTATTTAATAAAAATTGTATGTCTTTTAAGTAATTTGATAATGGAAAAAAAAGAATACTAAATAATTTTTAAAATGGGGTATAAATAGTTCAGTAGTGGGTGTGCCAATAGCACCACTCTTTTTATAATTTGTCATACCTAACTATTTGTACATGTAATGATTAATTAAAATACTTATTAGTTCATTAATAAAAAATTAAAAATTAAAAAATAATTAAAATATAGTCAATAATATACTCGGTTGAAAGATTTCAACAAAATATTTCTAATGGTACAAATTTTATACTGATTACATTTATAAATTATATGAAAAATTATATATAATTAATTGAGTTTAATTAAAAATGTGAAAAAGGAGATGGGAAGAAAAATAATAATATTGTTTTAATGGAATAGTGAAATGAAGAACCAAAATAGATCTTCATTTTGGGGTCTTTATTTTGAAGATTGGTTAGAGCCAATCTAGTCTTCATTTGGAAGAAATGAAGATCGGTTGGAGTTGGCCTTATAATCTATTGGGCAAATTGCACAAACATCTGTGAGGTTATGCAATAATGCATTGAGTAGAAACTTTTGCCAAAATGACACAAACCTCCCCTGATTTCCGTTGACTAACTGTTTGACAAACCGTTGACTTGATGGTCTAGGGTTTAAAAGGTTTTTTCACACAATAATAATAATAATAATAATAATAATAATAATAATAATAAATTATGACCCAAAACATTTCTTTAACTAGACATCAATCAAAATAAAAATTATAAAAGAACCAAAAGTCTTAAAAATTATTTATAAAAAAAACCAAAGAACCTTCAAAGTTAGGCTAAATTTTTTTTCTTCAATTTGGAAAAAAATTTCTTCAATCCAGAAGAAGCGAGAAAAAAAAAACTGCAATATGAAAAAGAAAATAATAATATATCTTCAATCAAATTACACAAATCACTTAGATGAAACGAGAAACTCCATCTCTAATGGAGCACCTCCATTTGAGATGGGAGGTGAGCACCTCCACTACGCTTTATCTCATATAGAGGTGCTCTCCTCTGATGGCCCCCATCTCTGATGCAAATCCATTTGAGATGGAAGTTCTCCATCTCAAATGGATTGATGCTCCATTGATGAATTTCTTGGAGGAGATTTGGATTTTTAAGTCTATTTAAAAATGTCGACATTCACCCTGGTGCCGCCGAGGACAACTAAAGACATCTAGAGATTAAATGGGAGAATTGTAGCCCTTTCTCGATTCATCTTTTGATTAACCAACCGATGTCTCCTATTCTTCAAGGCCCTAAAAAAGAAAGAAGATTACCATAGGACTCATGAATGTCAGACCGTGTTCGAAGGGTTAAAGAAATATCTAGGTCAGCCCCCAGCTCTTTCCAAGTTGATCTCAGTGGAAATGTTGCTCTTATATCTTGCAATATCAGAAGTTGTTGTTAGCGTCGTGTTAGTCAGAAAAGATCAAACTATGCAAATGGTTGTTTATTATGTTAGTAAGATGATGTTGCCCCTAGAGACACGGTACTCCAAAACCGAAAAACTATCCTTTGCCCTAGTCACAGCATCCCGGAAGCTCCGTCCGTATTTTCAGGCCCATCCTGTGACAGTACTAACCAACTTTTCGCTAAAGCAAGTACTCTAAAAAACATAATTATTCGAAAGACTTATAAAAGAGGCCATTGAGCTCAGCTAATTCGAGATACTCTTTAAACCTCGAACGAAAAATAAAAGGTCAAGCAGTGGCAGATTTCATAAACGGATTCACAGATCAAAACTCCCTGAATGTGACAACCATTGAGAGCCTATAGTGGGAACTGTTTGTCGATAGATCCTCAAACCGGCATGACAGTGGGGTAGGAGTTTAATCTAAACTTTGGATGGCAGCGTTGTCCTCACGGCTCTAAGGTTCGGATTTAAAGCCACCAACAATGTCTTGGAGTACGAAGCCCTAGTCACTGGCATGAAGCTCATGTTAGAACACGGTGGAGATCTTCTAACCGTGTTCAATGACTCACAGTTAATAGTCAATCAAGTCAACGAAGATTACTAGGCTAGAGATGATGAAATGATTCGGTACCTGAAATTAGTAAAAACTCTGATTGGGAGATTTACACAATGAATGATAGTTAGGATATCCCGCGAAAGTAATTCCCAAGGAGATTCCCTCGCTAAACTGGCATCAACAAGGGAGAAAAAGCTCCCCATAAGCATAACAGTTTTCTAATTGGTAGAGTCGAGTGTCCAAAATCATGAAACATAAAAACAACATACCTACCCAATCGAAACCTCTGAAATAAGTGCCACCTGGATAACCCCAATAATAAAGTTTCTACAGAACTGTATACTACTGGTAAACAAGACTGAGGCCTAGAAAATCTATAAGCAGTCACCTCGATATATCCTCATTGATGGCACACTTTACAAACGAAGTTATTCTATGCCCATCTTGAGATTTTTTTTTTTTTTTTTTTTAAACAACAAACAAACTTTATTAAGGCCACCAAGGCAACACAAACAAAGAGGAAACAGAGCAATAAGCCAAAGAAAACGCATATAAACAACAACCACAGCCCGCTAAAGGCACGTAAGGCAAACAACACAAAGAAGCAACAAAAAACGACGGAGCCAAAGACACAAGTTAAATATCCTCAATCCAAACCAGCTTATTTTCCCTCAAACCAAAACACCCTTTGGCCAATTTGTCCGCGACGGAGTTGGAGGCCCTAGACCTGAAAACCACCTCCATTTTAGCCACCTACTCCAAAGCTGTTCTGATATCATAAATAAGATTTACATGCTTAATGTTGCCAAAATCCGAAGAATTGTTGACCTATGAAACCGCAACCTTCAAGTCGTTGACAATCACAATGTCACGCCTAAGAAGTGAGGGATTGGAGATGCAAAAAGGAATCGCCCTGTGAATGGCCATAATTTCTGCAGAGTTGGAGTCGTGAATTCCCACATAGAAGGATAAAAGACACAAAGTCTTTCCTATAGAATCTCTAATAACACCTTCAATCCCCACCTCTCTTGGTTTTCCTCTAGCCGAGCCATCGACATTGAACATTGAAGAATCAAAAGGTGGGGGAATCCAACCTTCCATACAGTTAGCTCTTTTCTTAGGATTGTCAATACAGAGGTGTTTGATATTGAGCAAGAGAGATGTAATAGAGTTTGAACTGCCTTTCCCACAAAGCTTAAACCACAACACCAAGCTGAACTTCACTAGGTTGATGGCACGCTCAAAGTCGACATTCCTGTTATTGAAGACCAACTGGTTTCTTTCCTCCCAAATCGTCCACAAAAGAACAAAAAGGTGCGTATTCCAAGCTTTCCTGTGTTTGGCTGACGGACATAGCCCATTCTAACATAGCATCCAATCCATCAGTATGAAATTAGAACAAGAAGTAACATTCCACCATCTCATACAACTAAACCATAACCTCCAAGACCACTTGCAATGAACAAATAAATGATTTACTGTTTCTTCCTCCCTCTTGCAAATCAGGCAGTTCCCATATGTGACCTTAGAAGAACCCAGCTTAAAAAGCATTTATCTGACCAAAATTCTTCTTTTAAACAATTACCAAACAAAAATATCCACCTTGGGAGGGCAAATATTTTACCAAATGAGATTCGAATTTGCCTGAACATTGACTAAAGGGACCTCTAAACACTTTCGAAAGAAGGCCATCGAAAAGAAACCAGAGGAGTTATGAGCCTAAGCTATCTTATCTTCAAAATGCCAATGGATTTTAGTGGTTTCTAATAAAACCTGAAGACTTCTCTACTACTCTATCTCCTAATCAAAGAAAGGTCTTCGGTAGGGATGGCAATTAAACCCGAACCCGTGGGACCCGCCCAAACCCAACCCGCTTAAAAAGGGTTTGGGTTGGGATAAGTGTACCTGTGGGCGGGTTTGGGTTTAAAAATTGTACCCGTCACGGGTTCGGGTTCGAGTATGGATTTAGAAATAAATCCATACCTGAACCCGTGTACCCGTGAATAATAAAAATTATATAATATTTTATTATTTAAAATATTATAAATTTAAACGCCAATAAAAACTTTTTAATTATATAGAGAATAAAATGTAAACATTTCAATATATTAAGTGTTTTTATTCTTTAAAAATATAATATTTCATATATTTAAATAATATAGAAATAATTTTCAAAAAAAAAAAATTTTGGCGGGTTCACGGGTTTTACCCGTGGACCTGCTTGTTTCATGGGTTCATGGGCGGGTTTGGATGTCCCCCAAACCCACGGGTAAAATCCAAACCCGAACCCGTTTATTTTCGTGGGTTCTCGGGCGGGTTTGGTAGACACAAAATTTCGTGGGTTTGGGTTTGGATTTGGATTTTGCCAAACCCATCCGAACCCGCCTCATTGCTATTCCTAGTCTTCGAAGAGGAACCTCCCACTTCCAAGTGTTATCGGTCAAACTGCCAAAATTTTCGATCATACCCACCTTGTTTTTAGAAAGAGCATAAATTCTAGAAAAAGCGAGCCTCAATAAAGTAGTATCTTAACAGATATCATTCTAGAAATCGGCTTTATCACCTTTTCCGATGACTAGCTAAAAACCTTCATGGAGGATTTTCTCCGAATGAGAACCATGCTCAAAGAGACTGCCAACAGCCTTGATGAACTAGGAAGGTTTTGCAACTAAAGACCAGTGTCACCAGTCCCATCTTAGACTCAACAAGTTTAATCCATACTTAGCACAAAGGACTTTTTTCCACAACGAGTCAGCCTCACCACCCAAACACCAAACCCATTTAGCTAGCAAACCTTTATTTTTATCTAGCATCTGACCTTACCAAGACCGCTCGAAGCTTTACTCTTGCACATTGTGTCCCACCCTATAATGTGGATTTTCCTTTTGTCAGGCCCGTCTCCCTAGAAGAAATCCCTCTAGAGCTATTCCATTTTCTTAGCCAACCCAATCAGCATCTTAAAGATGGACATGAAGTAAGTTGGTAAACTAGAGAGAACGGATTTAATAAGGACCAATCTACCACCCTTGGATAAAAACCTCATCTTCCATGGGGCTAATCGTGTCTCCACCTTGTGAATCACCGAGTTCCAAAGATCTTTTGAATTCGAATTAGCTCCTAGAGGAAGGCCAAGGTAAGTAATAGAAAGAGAGGAACTTTTGCAATGGAATGCAGCAGCCCAATTCTCCTCCGCAGGACCTCTCTTGCCCACTCTCACAATGCATAATTTGTGAAAATTAATCTTTAAACTCGACGCCAACTCAAAACACCTTAAAATTCTCTTTGTATTGAGCAAAGACATTAATCTAGGCCCAAGGAAAAGAATAGTGTCGTCCGCAAATTAGAGATGGGAGATGTGAACCGTATTGTTACCAAAAACCGCTCCCTTTAACATGTTCAACTCGAAAGCTCTCTTGAGCAATCAACTTAAGCCTCAACAACAATGTTAAAAAGGAAGGGAGATAAGCAAGACCCCCGAAACTAGTATGATTCTCCAATCGGTCCATGATGGGGTCTACGGAAGTCATTCCGATGGGAGAAATCTTGGCTACCGAATAACTCGCCAAGGCTATTTCTGGCTAACCCTTTTCAAGGAAGCATGAACTGCGACACGTGGATAAGATGATGTCCCTCGAGTAAAACACTTTCAGGGGATGAGGTCTCAAAAGGAATGAAATCTTACTAGAGGAACGTGACTAAAAAAAGTCAAGGTAGGAAGTTCGGAGGCTGCACTCAGAAGGGGAAGTGTCCTATCCCGTGCACGCAACCAAGCAGCCAAACGGCCAAGTGGCATAACCAGTTTGACAAGTGTTATCTCGTCTCCACAAAGGCCACGATAGCACACCTATTGTCACCTCATTCATCCTATAAATACCCCATTTAGCCAAGAAAAGAACCAAGAGAGAGAATATCAAATAAAAAAATCTTCTATCATTTACAATGACCAATTGATTAGAACACCGTGGAGGATGCATTAGAAAAGCCCCCGATCGGCTCACCCATCGGTGTATACCCATTTTTATGTTATTCACTCACAATTTACTACCCAATCCACAGATAGCTACCGAGATAGATCGTGCTACCACCGACCAGGCCCTTCGAAGACTCCGAGCTTTCATTTTTTTTTTCCCTCAACAGATGTCTTTTGCATAATGAGGGTGCACATGCAACTCTCGAAGATGTAGTTTATATGAACTAATTAAATAATTTGCAATTGTTTAATCTTATATTATACATCAACCTGTGACAAGATAGAAAAAAATGAAAGCAGGTTATTGCTCTCTTTTTTTTTATTTTTTTTTTGACGGATGGTTATTTCTCTTGCTATGCTTGTTTAAATTATATATGATGATGAGTTAAATAACTTTATTAAAGTCAATGATGAAATGATTCTAATCATACCTACAACATGCATGGTTTCAAGAATGGAAAAGTTTGTCCTATTTGTCTTGTAGATTGGTCAGTGGGCGGCAGTGTGGCAGACATGATATTATATATATATATAGAAAAACTTAATTGCATGGGACGGTCTCATTGACGTGGCAATGGAACCGTCCAATGAATGTATGGCATATAATATTGGGAGAATAAAAATATATTTTAAAGTCCCATATGGCACACATTCATTAAACGGTTCCATTACCACGTCAATAAGACTGTCCCATTCAAGTTTTTTTTCATATATTAGATGCATTTTTTTTATAAGAATGATATAGTAGATGCTTGAGAAGAAAAGTTCGGTTTCCTTTCTTAATTCATAATAAGACTTTAACGTATCAAAGAGAACAAGTAATTTTCAAAACTTTTAGGACATGGCCAATCATAAGACATTATAGAGACGAAATATGTTTGCCCCAGGAGACTTCTCCTTAATCAGATGCAAAGTAGCAATAGACATGTAGAACATGTAGGGACGCAAACAATATTTAATCGATACAGAATATGTATAGCGACGAACTCACCTTGCATCCTTAATTCAATGATGTATAAACCAATCCATAGATAAATGAATTTAGAGTTGTAAGAACGTAGAAAATGAGGCATGAGAAACCCATTTGGAACTTATAATAGTTGGTATGCTATGGGGGAGATGAAGAGGATGTTGTCTACTAGAGAGAGAATGAAAACAAAGTTGTAACAATATATATCATGTGATCCCTAAAACCTTTTAAGTTGAAGCCTAAATTAAATAGGAAATTAGATGCACAATGTGGGGGTGTGGCAACTGGCAAGACAACAAAGGTAAGATATATATATATATAATATGTAGTTGCATCCTATATATAATTGGTATTGAAGGTGGCTAATATTGAAATAGTATTGACATGTAATCAATATGACTTAGTATAAAAAACAAATTGGCCATGATACTGTCGTTTTACAAAATGTTGGTTGCTTCTGTATCTGACTGGGAATGGACAAAAGAAGACACAATCCTAAAAATTTTCTTTGACTTGAATCTTTTCAGTAGATATATTTTGTTGAATTTCTTGACTTATTGAGTTATTGTTTTCCTGACATGCAATGAATTTGCACATTTTCTTCTGTTTCTATTATTGGAACAAATTTTCTTTTTTGGCGCCTTTTTCCTATGTGTATAATAATCTCATCGATCCAGAGCTTATAAATTATAATATAATAACTAGTCTCCATCTATTGAATATGTAACAAAAGTCAATTAATGAATTAATTACGTATGAAATGAACTCAAGTTCCCAATAGAAGCTGGTTTTGAATTAATTTGGTGTTTGGAATGTGGGGGTCCTGGGGATGGAGATAGCTTTTGTGCAGACTGCAGAGCAGTACTAGCTAGTAGCTAGTTAATGGACAAAATTTCTAACTCTTTTGTGGTGATCTAGCTAGGAAACAATTAATGACGTATAGAGACTATTGCTGTCACACAATAAATTACGAATAATCTTTAATGTCTTCCTCTCCGGTTTGAATTCAGATGTGTCCAAAGATGTCATGGAGAGAGAATCAATTTTATATTATCAGCTGTTTGTATTTATCCAGAAGTGGAGCATCTTGTGATTTAATATTGATAGTAAAGTAACGACGACAAATTGTTTTCTGTTTTTATCTATGCTGCTAATATATATCTACTGTTTTTTTATGTTTACCATGTTACGTTGTGTCCTCTATCTTGATCATGATCTTGAGTGATTCTGTTATTGTGCATGTATTAGTAGGTTTTGCACTAGTATTTCAGGTGTTTGTGCCAATTTATGGTGGACCTAACATCATAGATACCTGAAAGTTAGATTTTTAGAACTGGGTTGGGTGAGATATATCTATCAAGTTTAATGGCTTGATTTTAAATTATATAGAGTAAGATAGATAAGATGGCTATTTGAATATGTGCCGTAGTTGACAAGGTATGTTTCAATCCCTAGGGTGCATGACATGTGATGAATGATTTGATGGGCAATTGTGATCAATGCAAACCATTAAATAATCACTCAACAAACTGTACAAGGACCAAGAAATGGTTTCTGGGTTACTAGTTACTACTGAATACATTATATTCAAGAATCAATCAAGCATATGTATGTATTTAATTTCTTCCAATATTAATGGACATGCATTTGTTTGATCTACGGACCTTCAAAGATTTTTTGTTGGTATATATGGAGTGCACCAATTGCCTAATGATCACTCAGGCAGCCGAACAGTGAATAAAAGGAGCTGGAGCCTGGAGGAGGAGCAGCATCAGCAGACAAACAAGTCAAAACTATCTAATCAAATTTTGTACGAGTTAGAAAATGATCAGTACCAGTACCACTCGTGACTCGTGATTGCATCATAGCATGGACCGAGAGTGTGTGGGCTCTTAAAGCCCACCTCCTGTCTACCCAATGAAAATCATCTTAGCATCCGCCCCAATTCATTTTTGCTCCATCCATCCATTCCATTCCAAATTCCAAGCCCTCATTCAAATTCTCATCCGACTCTATTTTAAATCATGAGTCGATAGACGAGATGAGGTTGGTCTGGTAGTAAAACCTATAACACCTGTACCATAAAGTTGCGGATTCGAGTCTTCCCCCTCTAAAAAAAAAAACCCCCCAATTTATGTAATAATGTAATACTTTAAAAAAAAAATCATGAGACAATGTATACAGCAATAGACGTAAGACATCGCATACCATAAAGAAGAATATTGAGTGTCGTCATATGAGTTATAAATCCACCACTGTCGATCAATGTGCCTTTTCGATAACAACACCCATTCAATTTGACAATGTTTTGGGCTCAAATTAAGTGGTATATCAGAAGAAAGAAAAAAGAGTTAGGTTTTAAATTTAAAACATACAAATTATGAGTTAGAGGATTTCATCATAAAAAGATGTTCATCATATGAATTTTATCATAAAAATTAGCATGAATTTATTGACTAAGATAAAATAATAAATTATTAAACCTCATAATTAATTAAGCGTGTATAACTTATATAGTACATATATATACTATTAGGCTTGGCAACCAACCTTGACTCTAATTAATTTTTCATAGACTTTCAATTCTCTCCTCTTCTCTTTTTCCATTTTCATCATAATTACAAATCAAATCCAAAATGGTTCATGGAATTAGATATAGAATTAGACTCCGGAAACATAGACCCATAATTAGTTAATTACAATATAAATGAAGACGTACGATATTAAATTGTGTAGGAAATCATATAAAAAGTGGGTGTAATAATGTAAGGATGTAGACACATGTCGTCCCAATTTGGTTGGTTAGACAAAAATTGAAACACTATTTTTTAACAGACGATTTGAGTCCATAATGTAATAATATAGAATGAGTGGACTTGAAGAGCAATAAAAGAAAATTGCATGAGAGAATCTGGTAATAGAAGAACCCGTGAACAAAGAATGGGCCCCCTTGTGGGTGATGATCTATCTCGATCATTCATCAAAATATATATGCCTCACTGGCTCTGCAATTGCATGCAGTCCAGATATCAAATAAACCAAAAATATTAAGAGAGTAACCAATTAACCAGTGAAAGACTATCATGATGAAAATTGAAATGCACATCATAATAACTTGATAGTTGATATATATATATCAGTACTACTGCTACTTTTATTACTTGGAAAAAAGTACTATTGAAAGAATTTCAACAATTGTACTGAACAACATGGAGCTGAGCTAGATGGAGATCGATGTTCATCAACGCGCAGATGTCTTTCTCTCTCTCTCTCTCTCTCTCTCTCTCTCTCTCTCTCTCTCTCTCGTTTTTTTCTTCTTTGAATTGCTATTTTAATTTGAATGTGACATTTGGCCTAACTAGTACTAAAAATAAAAAGTCTATTTGTAATATAAATTGGGAAATCCTAGTAACAAACATCTAAAAATGCTTTGTATATATTAGACTGATAGATTATTGCCTGCTATATTACTGTTATCGATCATCATGGAATTTTAAAAGATTTGCTACACATGATAAGAGACAAAAGTTGGTAGATCCTTCAAAGATTGTCAAACAAATTAAACACCCATTGAAACTAAAAACTGTATTAACTTGCATCTAATACCAAAAAAAAACAATAAAAATATTAAAGATGCATGCATTAATATTGTTTATTAGTTTGAATATAGGAAGCTGAAGCAATATCATCATGACTACTTTTGGGGTTTTAAAGGTGAATCAATGGAGCATATAAATTTTTAATATATCTCATCAACTTATCCCAAAAGAAAAGGAAGATGAATCTTACTCAAAAGCTTAAGTGATTCAAAACTCAAAAGATCAAACATAGGATTCCAAAGGAATTATAAGAGAGCAAAATCAAATGAGTCATGATCATCAACATGTATTGTCCCAAAATATGCAGATGGGTCCTATATATATTATCTAATATATCTCTTACACACACACACCTGAGCTGAGGTTTTGTGCATGGAAGTTACCTTGTGCCTCATCACATATATAACTCACTAGTCGTTAGGATATTAATCAATTTAAAACCTGCCCTCCAAAGTTAGGGAATCCCTTAATTTTATTTTGTAATAGAATTACAATTTTGGTCTATATATGCTACTTAATTTGGATAAATGGAGGGGATGAATTGGTCAATTTGTGTTATCTCTTCATGGCTTTAGAATTGGGTTTGGAATAAAAATAAAGTTAAAGAAGTGGAAAAAAGGAAGAGGCCTTCCAAATTCCCCCCTCTTGGTGGGGTTTTCTCCACCACTTTCACTATGCACTAGGACGTGAGAGAATAATTACAAAAGAAAGACAGACACAAAGGGGCAAAAAAAAATCCTCAACAAAATTATGGAAAACAAGAATTATTTAAGAGTCTACATTAAAGCCTGCAATAATTCATAGAAAATGAGTACATGTGTATGAGTTATCATAGTCTTTAAGATCACATACTTGATATTCATAATAATTATATAAACAAATTAAATAAATTGATTAGTTGTTTTCTAATGTAAGCTAGCTAGCTAGCTATTCATCAAACGTAGTACAAGGGTTAATTGGGAAGGATATTATTAATAAAGGTGGTTGTAAAATAGATATATTGCATGATCGATCAAACTTTTAATAATGTTAAGTTGAGATTGAAATTGAAATTCAATCAAGGTATCAATCATTTTAGTTGTGGGGCATTATTGAAAAGGTATGGAAGCTAGCCCTTATCTCTCAACCTCTCTTTGCCGCACCACCAAGCTTTTTGATCAGCTTCTCATTCTTTTAAGCACTATATGATCATCAGCTGGTTCTGGTAAACAAAGCAATCTCCTCTCTTTTTAATAATATCATTCCATTCAAATCTAACCCCTTTTAGGGTTTGAGTTTTTTATAACAGCGACAAAGGAAAAGACAGAAAGTACCAACGTCATGCTCCTCCCTAAAAAAAAAAAAAAAAAAAAAAAAAAAAAACTATTATAAAATATTTAATTTATGAGAAAATTTTGCTGGATCAACTTGGTTGATTGTTTCTAGTCTTTGCTTGGCCTAGTTGCTCTCATGAGTCTCATCTCTCTCTCTCTCTCTCCTTTGTAGAATTCTTAGCCTTTTTCTTTCACCAGTAATTTCTTTTCTTCTAATTTTTTTTATAAAAAAAAAAATGTATTTTGCCACCCCCTTCTCTTAGTCTGCCACTGTAATCATCACTTGTTGGTACACTATTATCTGCAACCCAGATACTGAAATTTTCTCTTTTTCTTCATTTGCTAGCTGTTTCTCTCTCTCTCTCTCTCTCTCTCTCTCTATATATATATATATATTTATTTATTTATTTATACACATAAATGGATAGAAAGGAGAGGGTTATTGGGTAGTGGAGAGGTTTAAAGAAAAAACCATCTTGTTGTCTGTCTTCTCTCCATGTTTTGATTGCATGGGTTTGAAGAGAGGTTGGAAAAAGATATATCTGAATTGTGTTGCAGAGTTGCTCAGACAAGCAATCCATGGCTAGATAGCGACTTGGAGAATAACCCATCATCATCATCATCATCTGATCTTCACGAGATCTTTTTATTTTTATTTATTTATTTATGCCTAGCTATATAGCTCCAAATGAATGATGTCTTTCTGTGTCTATATGTCACTGCCACCTGTTCATCAACAGATCATCATCATCAGCTGAGTTTAGTAGTTTTGTCCAAAGCTGGTCCTCCTTGGTCTTCTTCCCTTGTTGTTTCTTCAAAGGTGCAAAGAGAGAGCACTGCTACTTGAACAAGATATATACCAAACAAACAAAAAGATCACAATCTGTGTGAAGTGGGTTCTTGTTTTTTCTTTCTTTCTTTCTTGGATTTTTCTTCTTTACAGACATGTTTCCACCAGCTATGTCCAATTCAACTTCTTTGTCTGAAGAAGCTAGTGTTTCTTCTGGAACTAGACTAGTTCAGGATTTTGGAGGCTTAAATCCTGTGGTTTCCACCCTTTCTCCTCAGCAACCACAGAAGATCAAGAAGAAGAGAAGCCTTCCTGGGAACCCAGGTAATAATTAGATCATTAATATTTCTTCAATAATTTTAGTGTTTTAGGTTTCAATTAATATTGTTTTGTTGTTGTTGTAGACCCTGATGCTGAAGTGATTGCATTATCTCCAAAGACTTTATTAGCCACCAACAGATTTGTGTGTGAGATCTGCAACAAAGGGTTCCAGAGAGACCAGAACCTTCAACTTCACAGGAGAGGTCACAACCTTCCATGGAAGCTGAAACAAAGAAACAGCAAAGACATCAAAAAGAGAGCCTACGTTTGCCCAGAACCCACTTGTGTTCACCACCATCCATCGAGAGCTCTAGGTGATCTTACAGGTATCAAGAAACACTATTGCAGAAAACATGGAGAGAAGAAGTGGAAGTGTGAGAAATGCTCAAAGATCTATGCTGTTCAATCTGATTGGAAAGCTCACTCTAAAACCTGCGGGACAAGAGAATATAGATGTGACTGTGGAACTCTTTTCTCCAGGTATTATTATTATTATTATTATTATTATTATTATTATTATTATTATTATTATCTTTTTCATTCCAAAATCAAAATCGAAAATATGTTCTTTTTCTATATCTTTCTGTTTGTCTCTCAAAGTCCATATCTTCCTTTTATTATTATTAGTTTTGATGTGTTTTTTAGTCTCAGCTTGATATGTTATGAATTTGGACTCTAATGGGATTCATAGAAATTATTGGTCTTTTCTACAAAGTTGGAAGTCTCATAATGTCTATAGGAGAGTCTTTGTTTTTTTGTTTGATCAGTATATATGTTTTGCTTTCTGATTTTACACGAAAGTGGATAGTAGCTAGACACTGCATGGAATATTGTATCAGCTGCAGCTTAAATCAATGCAGTGGCTGCAGGATGCATGGAAGTAGACACCATTAATACAGTGCCTGTTACTGGTGACAACAATTCTAGATAAACTGAAAGCAATATCTCTGAAATCTTAACCTACCAATTTTATGTTTGAAAAAAATATATTTGATTAAAAAAAATTGCTAAAACCAGTTATTCTTGGACTGTAAAGCATTTGATTTTCTTCTTTCTTTGTTTATAGGGATTCTGAGTTTTTGAAGACCTAACATTTTTGTCTGTTCATGAGTCCTAAACCACATGATATATAAATCTTTAATTTTAATAGTTTTAGGAGAATTTAATAGATAATAATAATATGCATTCTCATGCAAGAGTTTAATTTGGTTATATTTGTGTTTACCTTTTTGGGGGTACTTTGTAATGGAGTGACAGCAGTCTCAAAAACAATGATGGGTATCTGCTCTGCTCGTCCAACAAAAAGTTAAAGAAGCTTAATTGGCTTTGGTCTTTTTTTTATGGTTGTGAAAACCCGTGATAATTTTTTTTTTTTTTTTATTATTATTATTATTTTTTTTTTGTTATTATTAACTTGCATAACACTGAAACTCTGAACTTTCATGATGATGAAAGTTGATAAAAATCTATCTGCAACAATATCTGATGTGCTGATTTGTTCTCTTTTTTTTTTTTTTTTCTCCATGAGTAGATTAGATACATCATACATGGGGTTTCCAATTGCATATCTCTGTTAACATGCATGAGCTCTAGTTTCAAAAGACTTTCTGTTACTTTGTAATTTTACCATTTTTTCTTGACATTTTTAACCATTTTTGCATGTGCATAAACATCAATCAAATATCATGCACTCTCTCTTTCTATTTCTCTCCCCAAAATTTGACCAACAAAGAAAACTTCTCCTTTGTGTTATGTGCATGTAAGCTTTATGACTTTTTAGGTCCTATACAATATCCGCATGCATGAGCTTATTAATTAGTCTCTCACTCACCTTTTTTCTTTCTTTTTAACCTAACATTTATAAAAGAGATAAACTAATTAATTAATATTAAAACATTTATGTCATCAAAGAATTTTCTTTGCTCATATGATTCTATGAATAATATCCATTCATGAATCATGATGCACGGTTGGTTTTTAAATATTTCTTGACTACTAGGTTAAGATTTTGATTGTTGAATACTTTGAATTGATCTGTTTGTGGATGTGAAAATGACAGAAAGGATAGCTTCATAACCCACAGAGCATTCTGTGATGCATTAGCAGAAGAAAGTGCGAGACTCTCAGCAAACCAATTGGCCACCACAAACAATGGTCACACTCTCCATCTTCAACCACAATCTTGTCTCTTCCCACCATTCACAACCCACATTGCTCACTCTCCATGGGATCAAAACCCTAACCCTAATATCCCTCAAAACCCACTTCAAATCAAGCCTGAAACTCATCACCACCACCTTTTTCAAATCCCACCACTCTCTTCCTCCTCCTCACAATATAACTTTGATCAAGAACTTCCTCCTCAACCAACAACAACGACGACGACAACAACAGGTCAGAAGGCCTTGATAACCTCACCCTACCAGAACCTGCACGTGAGCACACAGCCCACCTTAAACGTCGCCACGTCAGCTCACCACCTGTCAGCCACTGCACTCCTCCAAAAGGCTGCAACTTTTGGTGCAACTGCTGCTGCTCACCAAGCTCATTCCATGACCATGGGTCACATGACGCAACTCAACAACATGGGTGAATTGGCTCAGATCGACTCAGTGAGTCACATCTCACCGGCAACTTACATGGGATTCGCGTCCACGTGGCAGAAGAGTGACCGCCTCACAAGGGATTTTCTGGGTCTGGCTGCTAATGGCAACGAAAATGTCAATGGAGGAGAAGCTGTTAACGTTAGCATGAACGTGAGGGATGTGCTAACGTACACGGGAGGATTAGAGTTCCAACCCTATGAGAGATCGCTGTTGAAACCTCAAAGCTTTGGATTTGCTAGCGAGCCTGCCTCCGAAAATTGGGGGGATTGTTAGATGCAAACTCCGAAACCCTAAACAATTTGTTAGAAGAAAAAAAAGGGTAAAACAGTAATTTTAAGCATCTTTTTTCTTTTTAAAACATCTAAACTCTATCACTCTATGCTTTCCTTTTCTAGCTTTTTTTTTTACCAAGTTTCTAGTTGTTTTAAATTTGCATTAATAGGGTTTGCTGCATTTTGTTTCATTTTTGTTCCTTCTCTTTTCATATATATATCTTTTTCAGTTTTTGGAGTTGTACTAGTAAGGATCTCCTTTGGATAATATTAAGTTAATATAAACCAATCATCAAGTTAATTAAATTTCTTATATATTTTAAATATTTGAGCTTGAAATTATTATGAGATTATATATATATATATATAGATGTATCCTGCTAAGAAAGCACGAATATAGTTAGGTGAGGATGATGATGGGATTCTTGTACTTTTGGTGAGGAATGGGGGATCAAGAATGTCACATGCGAAATATAAAAAAGATTTTGTGGTTCTCACGGGTTTGCTTTTGTAGTAATACTATGTCACATCTTTATCAAGACAGCTATAACCTCTCTATTGTTTCTCCATATACAATAATACAATACAAAACCTTATTCATATATATGATATATCTATCACTATTTTCTCGACCGAGAGAGACTTAAATTTTGTTTCTTTAGCTCTTCTCATCTTAATTTTGGCCACTTTTTCTTTTGCTCTTGGCCACCAGCTTATAATTTTTCTTGTTTTGTTCAAGAAAATGACCCTAAACTTAGATCGTCCAGAGAATATCCCAAAGTGTTGTAAACGACAAATAGTAATGGCCCTATGCCTAACCATTATCATCAACAAAGCTTTTTTCTTTAAAAAAAATATATCTTTAATAGTTCAAATGAAAGTTGATAAAATCCTACAACATGGAAAATTGTGAAGGAGTTATGGTTGATTAATTATACTAGAGTGAATTTAATTAGACAGATTGATAAGCTGTCATTTTCTTCTTTAGACTAAAGGGTACTTAGAAATATCTACCCATAATACCTTTTTTCTCCTAATAAAATGGAAAAGTAAAATCATCTCAAGAATCTACTATCATCTTCAATTCTAAGTAAATCTATCAAGAACAAGCTATTTTTTACCTTGCTATGACAATATGACACCAATGCAATGCAGGGGTATACAAGGAAATCTTTGGTGCACCGCTGATGGGTAGTACACCTAGTCATCGAAAATAAAACATGTTGTTGTATTCTGCTAAGTGGTATTTAGACATTTGACCCACAGTTACATGTCTTATATTCGGTGACTGGGTGTATACTCAGCAACACATCTAGTACACTGAAGATTTGATCGAGGTGTACATGCCAATGCATCGTGCATGTATGCTATGCAATTCATAATCCATATATTACATTATGTATAGACTCGTAGTCATGTAACTATGTAAGACTATATAGTTACATGCAAGTTTCCATTACTCATAGTGGTTGGTGACTGACTACTAAGTGGTGATTGGTGAAGGAGATAAAAAAGAAAGAAAACATAAGAGAAAATATTCACGAAGCAATGAACCATACATGTGACGATGCATTGATTTTCTTCTCACGATGATGGCCCTACATTACAAATTTACAATATCATGCATGGTTGGATCGGTGAAAGAGAAATTGCGAGTTTACCCTCTCCATTTACAGAAGAATATTTTGATCAATAAAAGATTAGTCGATTACCGTGTGATGTGAGGAGGGGAGGGCATGCCGGAGAGATAGTACGAGATGAGGTGAGCATGTCGGTGGAGGGCCTCAGGGCCATGCCTTGTTGTACTCCAACAATTGACAATTTTACCCTCCGAACCAGCTTAGTTGATAGTGATATTTCACATTTCATTTTGTTATCATGAGTATGAATTTTAAATTTCCAAGGGACCTTGAATTCTCACCATTACAATTATTTGTAATCAACTAGTACGAAACACATGTCTCGTTTTACATGCTAAGCTGTTCAACTTCAATTATCTACCATATTAATTACTCAAGGTTTTTTTTTTTTTTTTTTTCTTTCTTTTTTGAATTGATCTTGAATTCAAATATCGCTAGTATCAAGTTCGGAGTACTTGGTTTACATTTTGGGAGGGAGAGATGAGGTGTAATATTGTTTAAAAATATATAATATAAAATACCCGAATGTAGAAACTTTAATGAATACCGAATGGTATAATGATAAAGTTTTAATGAATCTATCAAAATTGGAGCGACAACAATAGTAATAATAGTGTGAAAAAGTTTGTATATATACAGTTGAATTTTATTGTGTAAAACGAGTTTTGTAATCGAAAGGGAAAAACCTTAGTTTCCAAATCGAACATTTAAGTAAAATTAAGGAAGTGGAGTCATAAGTTGGTTGGTTTGGAAAATTCGGATGAATAAGCTTTATGGAAAATTCAATCGAGGATGGATGTAATCAATTTCCGAGAATTTCTTGTCCACTAACTGTCTTTTGAGATACTAAGAAAAGTGGTGTTGGATAATTTCAAGGAATTGTAGCCTTTTCTAAAGAGTGGAAGGAGCTGTGAGCGTGAGTACAAAAGGTCTACTACTAAGCTGCTGGTGTATGTGTATGTGTATGTGTGTTTGTGCGGGTGTGATTGTGGTCCGCAAAGTAGTACAAACTAAAAGAAAAAAAAGGCAAAAAAAAGATGATAAGCGATGGAGGGAAGAAACAAAATAAAAAAATCAAAGGGAAATTAAAATGTCAACGTTTATGAAAATGATGCTAGGTCACTACAACTTTGAAAGTTTGAAACTTTAAATTACCATTATCAATTTTCTTTTTTTTTTTTTCTTTTTTTTTTTTTTACTATTAATGACCCTTTATCAATTTCTGTGCACGTCCCCTTATTCACAGCCCTTTAATTGTCAGCTTAACCTGCATTGACATTCAAAACTCAAAACATTTGGCTAGTGCTTCCCTTACTTTGTCTTCTTGACCCACAACGATCGACCATTTGATCCAACATCAGGTGCAGTGCAATGCAATGCAATATAACAAATATTTCAGATGATTAATTATTGGAAGATAATCAGAATACAAGTAACAACTAACAAGAATTCAATCAGTAGCTATAATCTTCTATATATATATATATATATATATATATATATGGTCAATAAAACTGCCATATGAAAAAGAAGGGGCATCATCTTTTATGGTATATCCAGGCTTGAGAAGGACGCAATGTCTAGGGATTAATGAAAGGAGAAGGTGGGTTTTATGGTATATCCAAGCTTTTAGAAAGTATATGTGAGTTGCAGGGTTAAGGTACAATACATGCCATTTGCCTGGTAAAAAAGACTCTCTTTTCTCTCTCTCTCTCTCTCTCTCTAGCGCACAACCAGACAAATCAAAAGCTTCTCTTCTATTCCCTTCACTCCATCTTTTTTTTTTTCCTATCAACATACTTGCATATGTCATCTTCCATCATGGAATCTCATCCCTATAAACCTTCCTTTTCCCTCTTTTCTTCCTTCCAATCCTAATTATTACCAAACCCTTATTTTCTCTGCTTTTCTTCTTTTCTCCTTCTACTGCAAATCCCTATATTACACTTTTTTTTTCACCCACGATTTCCTTGAGCATTACCAGTAAGATATAAATAAATAAATAATCATTTTTCTATGATTTCTACTACTAAATTGCACCTCTGATTCTACTTTTGCTCAGGCCAATAAGTTTCAAAAAATGTTTATACTCTCAAGACATTAGGTCGATTCAATTTAATGTGACCCCCTTAGACCTGGGAATGATTGTTGCATTTTAAGTCATTAATGTTGCTTGCAATCTTCTTCAATAGATTAGTACAATAGTAGCAATAGAATCAGAATAAAGGTAGTGTGAACAAAAGAGATGGTAACTCAAGGGATTGGCAATCATGATAACTTTGTGAGTGACCAAAGTTCCAAAATTCTCATCATTAGTAATCACTTCTGTAATCTCATCCAAACAATGCATCTCCAACATAGGTAACAAGCAAATATATCTCATAAACATTCATCATCTGAGCACTGATTAGAGTGTGTAAGTGGAGACAATTTAGAAATATTGCACTCTGCTGGTTATACATCATACTGTTTTCTTAAGATTTCAAGGTACCCATTTCTTTGCATCTTCTCGGTTTGATAAATTATATATGAGACAGGAGATAAATTATCTATAAGACATTCAAGGCAAACGATTGTTATAATAGATAAACATTGGCACTTGTCCTCCTAATATAGTAGGTTAGCTAGGCAGTCTTGAATGCATCTCAAACAATAACACGCATATGGGTTTCAGTCTTTCAAATATGAATTTTACATAAAACAATTTAGTTGCGTAGCAATTCAAATCTAACAATATGGTGAAGATATCATATGAATAAAGCTGATATATGCAGCACTACTCTAAGGCCACAATGATTGTTTTATAAAAAATTAAAACACAATTGTTGACGACTCACATGCAAAAGTACCGACTGAGACAGAAAGCTTCTGCTATGAAAATGGCATCAATTTGCTATCTCGAGATCACCAGTGGGCCAAATTTTTTTTTTAAGAAGTTTGTATCACTAGCCATCTCATCCAATCCATGAGCTTCGGCAATTCAAAGTTTTACTCCCAAGAATTTATCTAAAGCATTCTTGAATGCCTGCACCAGAAAATAGCATTTATGAATGTCAAATTTAAAACTAAAAGATGCATCTTAGCTCATCAGATGTTCAATAAATTGGATTAATTTTATTTCATTTGGATTCTAAAACTTTAGAACATCTGTCATTTATTCATGGATCAGTTCAACATATTTTTGTAGTCCACATGCACATTCTCCACTGGGGCTCATATACATGCATGACTTTGAGATGCAGAAGCAAATAAGCCAAATCAAGCTCAAGCCTGTCAATGAGGTGATATCGGTGATAATGACAAAAATAACAATGCTAACAGTTATGACATAATAATGATGATGTGAAATTTAATAACCAAAACGAGGACAAGCCTAAAAGAAAAGTTGAGAGGAGCGCCATTTAGTAAGGATCTGTGTATTTTAAAGTTGAATTAGCTAATGTCACCACATACTCTGAAATTTATTAATGGCAAAACAACCTAGCAGATTAAAAATGTTAAGATCATGCATGATTAACATGACATCATATTCACCTTTCAAGTCCAGCCATTCCCACAGTAAATTTCCACACCAAAGTCAGAATTATGATATAGCACTTTATGTGCAGATGTCATGTCAACAACTCACCACCTCATTATCACAACGTAATAAGTCTTATAAAGTAATGATGGTGCACTCTGCATGTCAAATGCATGTATTGCTTTTGATATGGTTGGTGAAGCAAGATGATGCATAATGTCCATGAGATGGGGTGAGGTGTTTGGTAAATGTTAAAAAAAAAAAAAAGGTATTCCTATGTAGCATTTGCCATGCCTGAGTGTTAATTATGGTATCGTTGTGATAAGACTTTAGAGTAAAATAGTCACCACCAAGCTAACTTTTAATTGGAAGTATGATATTATATGCCTATAATTACTTAGGTGGCAATATATTCCCCATACATGATCATGGTACATAACAGACATGGACCTCGGCCTCTGCTCCTCGCTGGTTAATGATCGATCATAAGCAGCGGTTAAGTCACCATAACATCAAAATGACAAAATCTCAGATCCCAATTCATAGTACATTACCACAAGGATTTGCAAGAAAATATAATTTAAAATCAAGATCATTTTCTGGCATGGATGAGAAACATAAGAAACAGAATTATTAACATAAAATACCATTAGTTTTGCAAATCTGAAAGTCTTGTTCTCACAAACCAAAATGATGGACTACTGACATTCAAATTTTTCCTTCAGGACACTAATCAAGTTAACTAAATAGATGGTTCAGGTTCTTGACTAGAAAAAATGGAACACAAATATATCCTAAATAATGTAATGAAAAGATCAGATGGATCTTACACACATTCATGACTACATTCTTATACAGCTAATAAAAATACCACACCAATACTGAGAACTGTAGATGACAAACCACATCTTAATAATTAGAGAGTATAGCACATACTGACTTCCAAAGAAATAACCAATAAGATTACGACATCACCTGAAGTGCAAACGACTCTTTTCCATTCAGAATTGCATTCATTGCAGCAAATTGGTCATCAAATGCACCATAAAAGACCTGATAGAATTTGTTCCTGCAATCATTTAAAATAAATAAATAACACAGTGAAGCCAAAATTGGGAGGCATTCTCCTTTCACATAGAATTAAGAAAAAACAAATATACCTATCTTCTTCAGAGGCCTGCCGGTCCATCTCGTCGAATTTCCGTGTAAGGACTTCTGCCCCCACCGGTGAAAGCAAGTGCAATATTAGAGCCTCCAAAGTTCTTGGGAAATTGTGCTGAGAAGTATATAATGAGAAAAGATAAGGACCTCGTACAAATAAAAGCAGAACTAAATATCGATAATAACAAATATCTCCATTCAACTTGTAATTAAGTAGACATTGTTACTTTTGCAGATCTGAAACTCTGAAAGACGGCTCAAACCCATCAAATACAATTAAGATCACCCACTTTTTGTCAGAAATACTAAGTTTTCCAAGCTGAATACTAGATGAGGGAGAAGTCTTGTTTAGTCACATTTCTTCTCCATAAACATAGATGTAGCAAAAATCAGATAAGAAGTCCAACAAATTCAACAAAAGTTTATTCCATTTACGCATTGATAATAAGGAACAAACTTTTCAAGACCATACCCTGAGTTCTATAAATTCAACCTAGTGTTAACAGGAAGTACAGCCACAAGTTGAAAAATGGAGATGTACAAACTCACCGCCATAGAAAGAAAGACATCTTGAAGAATACATGGTTCGAGGGTCCAGAGAATTTTAGCAATTGGATCATCTTCCAAGCGAAACAATCTAGTTGCCACAATATTTCTGCATTGATCTTTCACAGTAAGCTCAGAATTAGTTGTGGAGGTGGATTGCATATGTTGACTTAAATCAGCAACATTAACATGGTCATGGACTAAAGAAACAATTTCATGAAGAGCCTGGAGTGGATATGGTCCCAATTCATGCAACAGAATCTTCTGTTGCAGTCCTTTTTCTTTCAAATTTTGTCTCTTACATGACTGGTCCAAACCATGGTCACTTTGATCTGTTAAAAAAATTACCAAATTTAGTAACCGAAAATTGCCACCGACATAAGAAATTTTCCAAATTTCCTTTACCCACCTTAAAAAGAAAAATGGGGCAGGTAATTTCAATATATGATAACTGTTTCACCATTCTTATCAACTGACCTGGTTCTTTATTATAGTGGAGCTCACATATATGTTTCTTCGGTCTCTCCGTACCAGCAGAAGAAGCCTTGTCCAGTACTTGGTTCTGTCCTAATTTTAGATATAAATTTCCCTCATAATGCTTATAAAAATTTCTGATTAGAAGTAAAGGAACAACAAAGATAAAAAAGAGGAAAGTAATAATGGATTTGACCCACCCACTGATACCGAATGGAGATGCACAAACAGATAATGCTATGTTATTTGAACCATAAATATACTTAGCACATGGCCCCTTTCATTATATATCAGTCTGAAATTAGATCAAGTTAAATTGTAGAAATAAGATGCAGAAAAAAAAAAATTAATAGCGACTTGAAATCCATCAGCTGCCACAATATTTAGTTGAGATCGAACTAAATGTTCAGAAGTATAATCCTCATTTGGTACTATATCTGCTACAAACCCTTCATGTTGTCAAAAAAGATTTCAGCAAATAATTTCTTTTAAAATACTCTTTTTCATCAAAATGAAATCTAAATTAAAAGAAGAGTCACAAGTTTATTTTTCCTAAAGAAGTGGATTGATGAAAAGTGCACAAATTTAATATATATATAATATTTTGATGGAGATTACACCTAAGGCAAAGAATCATAGATTAGCCATTTGATATAGAAGTATTTTTAAAATAAGTGGAATGCAGGCAGTCTCAATACAGAAGTATTACCATTATCTACAGCAAATGACATATCTGAGTGATGTACATACCATTTCTCTGTCTGTTAATCTTTAAGATACAACGTGGATATGATGAGCAAGGTAAACATGAAACCAAAATGAAACCCAAGTTAGCTTACTTTATCAGTAATGCTATATTTTCACATTGAAAAAAAAAATGAAAAATAGAGGTGAAAACCTGAAAAGAAACCACAAGTACCTTCGTAGTATTCTACGTAAATAATATGAATCCATGTGTTCTGACAAGCTAGACATAATGTTGGAGCGCCACCAAAAGTTAACAGCGACAGTTAAATTATCACTATCTATTTGATGAAACCTGCAACAATAAGAATATCAATCAACTAACCTGATGATTGACTAGGAACAAGGTAGAGTACATAAATTATAAATAAATTTACTTTTGTTTCTAATTAGTGAAAAAAATAAAGTACATGAAGAAATTAAGGTAATAACAAATAAATACTTCAATAATAATTAAAATACTATAGGCATACTATCAAAGAAATAGTAGCTATTCTAAAAGGATCAAACCAGTGTCCAGTAAATGAGCATATAGCAAATATGCAGCACGGGTAATTAAAGCATACCCTGTTTCAACAACTAAGTTAATAATCCATCTTAACTCCTGATTAGCACACAGATATCCACACCATTTGGTCTCTTGATGGATAGATCTCTCGGAATATGTGATTTGCTTTCTAACTACATGTTCTATGATTCTCTGAAAATATTTCAAAGACAATCAATTGATACATAGAAAATATACAGGTGAGTCTAAATGTGAAGGTTTTTCTTATCCGTCTAAAATATTTATTGGACCAGAAGCTTTTGGAAGGTCAAAAGCAAAGTTCTAGATTTAAAGAAAATGTGAATTAAATTATCGAAATATCCTGAAGATATATAACACTAAGATAGGAAAAGCCCATAATAGAATGAAATGACATTATATGACACAAGTGCAGCTCATTTTTGTTGTGGAATGTATACCAACTATGCAGTTAAGCATATCCTCAACAAATCTATTTCCTTTAGTATCCAACAACCTTGAATAATCAAAATTATTGATGGGAGTAACTAACTTCTGTTTTCTCTAATTCAATGCTATGACTGTCTCAAATAAAACAGGACTGAGAATAAGAAACTATATTTATTGAAACACTATGTACACAGGAGTGGATTGATAGAGAACAGAATCATAAAAAAAATTCAGATCAGTTTTTTACTAAAGAAAAGGAAAGGAAAGGAAAGGCTCCCAAGGCCCAACAAAGGCAATCTAGTCATTTACATGAGAACTTAATCCTTACCAGCCTTCTGGAATAAAAAGTGCATCACCCGCATGAAGAATAACCTTCTGCGAATACTCCATGGAGTTCTCTGCTCTTGGATAAACTGAAAAATCAGGATTTTCTAAAGCAATAGCACTGCACAAGAACAAAAGTAAAATAAGATCACATACACCAAAAACGATAATCCAAAATTTAAAAGAAGCCATGCACAGGTTATAAGCAATAATATAATTTCATGCTCACATTAGACAGAAAACAAGCAAAAAGTAAATTCTGCGTAAAGTAGAATATACCTATGGTTTGAGGCCTCCCCATATATAGGCAATGGGTATAGCATAGGACTCGCAGAAGGAGGCCACAGAATGACTGTGAAGAAAAAGTTTGTTAAAAGAATTAAAATCTGGTTCTGATATGGAAAGCATTCTAGGCTTCAAGTAAAAATTAGGTTGAGAAAACAACCCCAGTACATGTAGGCACACCAATTGCCAAATTTAACCAAAATGCACAGACAATCACAGTGTACAAAAATAAACACGTAAATCAATTGGAGAAAGATTGAGTATACAAGATGATATCATGAAGGAGCCACGAGATTCAAACTAACTTCACCTTGTTTGCGGCCAGCAACTATACATAGAAGGTTTTGGTGTGGATCATAGTGAGTACTTGATTTAGCTTCGGCATTGTTCATCCACAGATTGATAGAAGCTATTATCTTTGTCTCCAAAAATGCAGGCTATGTAGATCAAGCAACAGAAGAAAAAGTTAAAAATAAAACTGCAAATAGTCAAGCAAACTTGTAAAGCAATGCACTAAATAGCAAGGAGTTTTAAAGAGAAATGTAGATACCGTTTGAATGTCGTCATTAAGAGCTTCCAATTGAACTCTCTCTTCATTCTCAGCATTCATGATCGGTACCTGAATTACAAGTGTCCATTTTCATCACAAATTGCAACAGCACTACACCTCAAACAGATAAATAACACTATAATACTAAACAACATAAATATGGCCTCAAAATCATTAGACAAAAGAAAATATATATATTCATTGAGCAATGACAAGAGAGATATTTATCAACATAAAAACCTTAGGTAGCAACCTGTGCTAAATAAAGTTGTTGAGGAAGAGCATCTCCGGAAAGCAAACTGGGTCTCTCTGTCTCCGACTCTGACTCTGATTCTATCTGCTGATGTCTTTCTGATTCAACATAATCATCATGACCATCATCCATCTTTTGTTTATGTTGCTTGCAGAAACCAATAAAGGTAGAAAATGGTATTGGAACCTACAACATGAAGGTGAAATGAAAATGAACAAGTGATCACGAATGTTGTCCAAGAGAAGGGAACTTTTCTCAAAGCTCCAGAGATATAGCCTCACTCTCTCATGGCTTCTGAGATCACCATAAAAGACTGGTGCAGTTCTGGATAGCATAGCCTCCACAATGGATGACCCAAGCTGTTCCTAAAATTAAATTCCATCCATGAACATAACAACATAAGAACTAAAAATTCAAGCTTGAAACAAATCAAGAATTCAACTTACCACCATATAAATTTATAAAAAAATAAAAAATAAATAAAAAATAAAAAAAAACATCAGTATTCAGTATATAAAATTCAAATGACTAACTGCTCAAGACAATCAAAAATTCATATTTGAACTAACGAGTAACAAGTTAATTACTATCTCCAATTATCCAACTAAAAGTGAAAAACATTTTCGTATAAATTATTGTCAAAGTTACAGAAATAAATTACATTGTTGTTCGATCATTTAGTTATCAAAAAATATAACAATGTTGAAGAAAAACCTGCAAATAGTCAAGGCCGCCTTCAGTGGGATTCCACTTGGAGAAAGCTTTCCAGTTCTTAATGATTCCTTTAAACACCTTAAATTAAAACAAATATAACTAATTTAATTAAAGAGAGATGAAATTCCCGAGAAACAAACAGGAAAAAAAAAAAAAGCGGGAAACGAATACTGGTTGGAGAAATGATGAGATTACAGCTGGAAGGTTGTTGGACTCAATCTGAGACGCAAATTCTGTGGCAGAAGGAGATTGATCGAATTCGAAGCTTCGAATTTCTCGAGAGACTTCCATTTCTTTTTAATTTGATTTGATTCAAGTGTGAACCGAGTTGAGTTTACCCTAGTCGGTTATGAATTCTGAATCAATTTGACGCGCCAAGGGTTCTATGTTTGGGCCGAATGGTAGCTTACTGGGCATGATGGTTACACTCTTAAAATACCAAGCCCATCAAAACAGTTCCAATATATATATATATACAGTCTTTCTATTATCAGTTCGAACTGACAAAAGTTATATCAGTTCCTTGTATATGGGCCACTGAATTTAAATACTTTGACTGACAAGTGCATACAGCCAAGTTCAAAGGGTATTTAAATCCAGTGAGAAACCCCCACAAACTGCAAAGAAAACTAACATATAACTTTTGTCAGTTCGAACTGATAATAGAAGGAAGGGAGGTTTCTGTATATATATATATATATATATAAATTCTATTATCAGTTCGAATTGACAAAAGTTATATCAGTTCCTGGTATGTGGGCCACTGGATTTAAATACTTTGATTAACAAGTGCATACAGCCAAGTCAAAGTATTTTGGAAATCCAATGGTTTTTAACCACATGCAAGGAACTGATATAACTTTTGTCGGTTCGAACTGATAATAGACCATTTCTGTAAATACTTGAATACCCCCATATCAAGTAAATTTTCTTTTTTCTTTTTTTTACCAGAATTCCCTCTCTTACACCGATCTCCCTCTCTCTCCCGAACTGTCGGAATCTGTCGAGATCAATTAATACATGTGCGGTTCGGGTATTTATTTTGATAATGAGAGAAAACTACTCCCACAAACTAGAGAGAAAACTCCGCATACATACTTGTAAAATACATATTGTGAGATTTGAATTTAGTCCAGATCAAGTTTGAATACTAACGTGGAAGTTTTGAATTTCCATTTAGGGAGTTTGTATTTCACTGTTAGCCGTGATTTCAAGTTTTTTTTTTTTTTGTTTTTTTATTGAAAGGTATCAATTAACTTTTTAAATAGTATGTATACTAATATTTTGTATTCAATAGGTACAAAATTTGGAGGAGAGGGGACCGAGTCTAACTAAGTACAGGACTAAAATACCGAAATTCCTGCCTTTGTTATTTCTTACCAACACAAGATCTATCAAGTATCAACACCTCAATTAATCAATAGAAACTCTGCACGTAAAAAAGTTGAAAGAAAATCAAATGCACACAAGTATGAAACGTAAATCTGCCGAAATTTGTCTAACACTAGGATTTTTTCTTAGCTTTATCCGCCATGTATCCACTCTTTCTATAACCGTAAACGAAATCGAATGCGTATACGAGAACGTTCTTTCTGAAGGTGATACCATTTCTGGAAATTTTGTTGTCATGGATCCCGAAATTTTCTGGCCCAACAATCATCCTGGACTCGAATTCACCGTAAGCTTTCTATGTACATTTGATTTCTATTTATCAATAATGCTAAGCATCCCAACTTTTGAATCTGCATGGATTTGATTTATGAGAACGGTAGCGTAATGCAGGTGACATCTTCACAAGGAGACATTGTGCATTCTTTGAAGGGAGCATCAGAGGATAAATTTGAGATTAAGGCTCCTTATCGTGGAATCTATCAGTTCTGCTTTAAGAATCCATCTTCAACTCCAGAAGCAGTGTCCTTCTACATTCATGTTGGACATATCCCAAATGAGCAAGACCTGGCTAAAGATGGTCAGTTTCAATATTTGTACCTTTATATATATATATATATATATATATATATATATATATTCAAATCAATCTTTGCTTTTTGCACAAAATCAAGTGGTTAATTGTATTTGTGCAGAGCATGTGAACCCGATTAGTGTTAAGATCGCTGAGCTGAGACAGGCGCTGGCATCTGTGACAGCGGAGCAAAGATATTTGAAAGCACGCGAATCACAACATCGATATAGTTATACTCTCTTGCTCTCTTAGTATAATTTATACAACAAAAGATTTAAATGTGGAAATGGAACTTGTTCTTTTTATTGAAATTTAACATCCATGGGTTGTGAGTTGTGACGTTGCTCGTGCTTGGTGACATTGCAGTGAATGAAAGCACCAGGAAACGTGTGATTTTCTACACATTTACAGAGTACTTCCTGTTAGCTGGGGCAAGTGCACTTCAAGTAGTATACATTCGTCGACTATTCAGCAAAACATTTGCTTACAATAGAGTTTGAATTTCTCCAATCTCCCTAGTCTATTTGTTTATTTATATAGTGAAATTTGAGGAATCACATGATGTGGGTGTGGGCCGTTCATGATACTCGAATTTTTTTTCTATAAAGAAATGATTGCTTGCTTCCCTGGTGAGTGGTTGTTTTCCAATTCCAATTATGACAGAGACACACAAAATGTATCAACCACCGTTGATTATTGATCTGCAGTTTGTATGAATTAAACGGGTAAAAATGTTGGTATACCCTCTCATGATTTGATCCAACAACTCCCAGAAAAGACATACAAAAACGGCCGTTATGATTATTAACGTGTTTAACTATCATTTTGGCAGAGAAATGAATGTCTATCGTGACAGAATAATGTCTATGATTTTTTTTTTTTGAATGGCTACCTAATCAAGTTGTCTTGTATTGTCAATGTTTGTTTAGCTGTTGTTTTTCGTTTTTTGAAATTTGAATCGAATGTGTCGAGAGTCTTCGGTCGGATCTGCTGAGATTGACCCATTTATGTATTGTTCGAATATCAACTCCCATAATATTGTAGAGAAACTCCTCTCGGACATGCTTGTAAAATACATGAAAGAATATATCCATACTATACCACTCGACCCAAGTGATAATGCCATTTTTGTTTAGGCCGTGTTGGGTAGTCACAAATTCTTAGGTTTAGAGTTTAAACATGTAATTTATCACTATAAATTTTTAAGTAAATCTATTTAATGAGTGAGATTGGTTCGGCCCAATTCATGAGAAGTCTAATTGGATTATGGGCTCTTTCTAGATAAGGTTTATAAAATTTTTTATTTTTTATTTTTTATTATTTTTTTTTAGTATTACAGTCACACTGTTACATAAATTTGGGTTTTTTTAATTTTTTTTTTCAGGGGAGAGGTCTCTAACTCGTAACTTTATGGTACAGATGTGAGGGGTTTTACTACCGGACCAACCTCGTCTCATCGATCTTTTAAATATTCTTTCTTCTTGTTTTTCTTTAATTTGATCCGATTTAATTTATTAAATTTTGACCATTAAAAGTAAGGTTAAGGATTTTGTTATATGAACCATTTTATAGCTACACTAAATTTTACTATTTTATAATCCTATAATTAATATAATTGTTTTTTTGAACGTTAATTAATATAATTGTTAGGCTTTACAAGTTAACATTAATTTTATAATCCAACTTACAGCTTCTTTTATCAAAAAATTCATATTAAAACCTCTCTAACTTTATGAGTAGCACGGTAAACTGAGCATTGGAGTTATTGGCCTCTTCACGTTACTAAAGCAAACCCATAAACTTGAATTAAACATTAAATTCACGCTCACGTGTTCATCAAATGGCATTTGGACTTGAACTAAATTATTTAATTTTAAAAAAATAAAAATTATTAAACAGTTCGAAATTTGAGGAGAAGAATATGATTCGAACCCAGGACTATAGGTGTAAGGGACATATCTATATGCCAACGTCATCTTCATGAACTAATATGTCTAAAATTGCCTTTGATTCATCCATTGATCCAAATGTCAACTAAGAAAAAGGCACATCCTGCCCCTATATATATATATATATTTCAATATCCAGATTCCAGGGTCAATAGTCACACCAACCAAAATTGATCAATTCATGCATGAATCATCATTGCGTTATTATAACTTTTGCTATGCCTTTCAAAAATCTGAGTGGATTATGGAAATATATTCTTTTAAACATCCTCTTATTTTTTGAGAAAGAATCAAGCAGTTGTCATGGATTTGGAAAAAAAAAATATAAAAAAAAATCCATTTTTTGTAAACTTATAATACTAAATCAACCGTAATTAACAAGTTTTCATGACAAAGTAAAACTTGGTTGCGTGAAGATACATGGCAGCAAAGATTATGAGGAATTCAAACAAATACAAAACACAATCCCATTCAAAATTTGAACCGCTCAAGCCACCATAAATGGAGAAATAGTTTTTGGTTAATTAAAGAAAAAATATATATTATTAAAAGGGAAAGTTGCAAAAATCAAATATTCAAAGTTGTGCTAATGGGTAAAAGGCTAAAGGGTGTGTATCTATCTATCACTATGGTGACCCAGTTCTCTTTTTTAGTCCGTAACTCTCGCGCTTTCTCACGTTTGAACAATCAAACCGTGGGGACCACTTTCACGCGCTTTCTTATGTGGTGGGTCTCACCGCAAATATTTATTTATTTATTTTGTATTTGATTTATTCTATTGCCACGTGGATATTTGGTGTCATTTTTGCAATTTGTCTCTACTTTACGTTACCCTTGAATGGTTCATCTCGGAGCATATGTGATTCCGGAGCCCATGGCTACTATATATTATTCAACAATTTCGAAAAAGATAAAAAATTAAAAAATATGTTAAAATTAGTATATTCAATCGCTGGGTCAGCAAAAAACTTGGTAAATTAATTCAGTATTTTATGAAGTAACTGATTTAAAACAATTAAGATTATACCAATAACACGTATTCATTTATCACTTAATGAATATAGAATGTGAGTCGTAAAATTTCATGATTTGCACCGTAATTACAGATCACATGATACATTATTTGGACTCACCAAACAGTTATGAAATGTGAGTTGTATTTACGATTTTAACACTTAATGAATATGGAACGTGAATTGTAAAATTTCATGATCTACATGAAGTTGCAAATCATATGATAGTATGATACATTATTTTGATATTCTAAATTTATAATATTATTAGATAATACCGTGTTGATGTGAAAAATTAGAACTAAAAAAATTAAGATGTCATTAAAAAAATGAATACTTGATTTATTGATGAATTTATTGTTATTATTTTTTTAATACAACTACTGTTGGGATCCAATAAGATTAATCAGACTCTACAAGAATGGCCCAGAATACTACTCCCACTATCGGGAAGAGGTTATATATAGACTACAACTCTCACAATCGGAGAGAGAACTGCTCCCACAAACCGGGAGAAAACTCTCCACAAATACTTGTAAATGTGTATGATGGGACTCGAACCCCTAACCACTATGTGTGGAAGGGAGAGGTGATGTGCGATTTATTGATGAAATAAACATTATGCAAATAATGAAGAAAAAAAAAAAAAATTCCTGAAAATCAGCTAAAAGCAACAAAACACTGTGAAGCATCCCCGTAGTTCCGGCAAAGACAATATCACGGGAATGACGGGAGGTCACGATTTATATTATATACGAAAATTAGTGAGGCAGAGTTATGGCGAGTGGCAACTTAGAGGCAAACCATTAACCATGCAATCTTTAATTAAAAATGCATTGCCGCATTATATTATCTTTTGCAATTATGTTTTCCATTAGCCAAGCATGCATTTTTTTAACATTGAAAGAATAATTGGAATGATGAGATGAGGTTAGTCCAGTGGTAAGACCCCTCATATATGTACTATAAGATTACAGGTTCAAGTCTTCCTCATCCCCAAAAACCCTGATTTATATAAAAAATAATAATTGGAAAGAATGAAATACACTCCTTAATTTAATTTGATATCGAATATGTCAGGTTTGTCGAGATTTGTCAAGATCAAACATTACATATGCTATTTGTATAAATACTTCATTAACCGAAATATATTTATTCTTCACAAATACTTATAAAATGTGTACAATAAAACTTAAACCCAATAAAATAAAATAAATAAATAAATAAAACATGAGAAGAGAAATGCAAACTACGGTCCATCCTAAGCCAAGTCTAAGAAAAGATATAGAATATTCAACTTCAATAGTATTTAATTTTTTAAATAAAATATTAAATCGTGTGATAAAGAAGCAAGGGCTGTGTGTACGTTGCTTACTTGTCATGGTTGGTGGTCGTGTGACGACGTGGACATTACCAAATAAATTTCTACAGACTACATAATTTTCTACAATCACAATTCACAAATATCATTCCTTAATAATAATAATAATATTAATAAAATCTTCTTTTAAAATAATATTAATAATAAATCATGAAGTCGTGGGTTCTAGTTGTGTTCATTCCTGAATAAACTCCAAATTATTGTAATTAAAAAAAAAATCAAAAGTAATTTTTAATAATCATATAATAAAATGGATTTTCGTAAAAAATATTTTTCATTTTTCAAATATTATATGTCGTAAAATGGATACAAAATAGTTCAAGAAATTGTATGTACTTTCAAAAACATTAATGTTGATTAACCCTCATCAGTCATCATTATTTTATTTAATTGAATGGAGTAGAGAAAGTCATTTTCAATAAAATGTAATGCTTCCGCACCGAACGTAATTATATACAATAAGAAGATTGATAATTTATGTTCCTCTTCCACTAATACGTGTACATTTGACCATGAAAAATACATTAATCGCATCCTTAATTTTGAGTTAGAAAATCTGGAACTCATTCGGAGGAAATGCTGCCAAATAGATAGCTTCAGGGTCTCTCGATGTCCCACTAAACTTTTCAATTTTCTCTACACATTTGAGTACAAATTAATAAAAGTAAATTGTTTGTAGCGTGGCAGATTTACTAGTAAGTTTTCGGGAAATTATTATTCTCTCCCCTGTAGTTTACCGTATTCTCCAGTCTCCCCCCTTTAGTTTCAAAATTCTCCAATTCCCCCCTCCTATGCATAAATACAACCATTCTCACCATATAAAAATAGGCATGGAAGGGGAAAAATTGGAGAATTTTGAAATTAAAGGGGGGAGACTGGAGAATACGGCAAATTACAGGGGGAAGAATGATAATTTCCCTAAGTTTTCTTATTTATCTATAGTTCTATACTAATATATTCTCTTGTCTCTAGTCTCTACTAGTGTGTCTGTCAGGTTATTACTTCCTCTTGATGGTAACTTAAATTAGGTTTCTTGTCAGATTCGAATTCACCTATATAATCCATCAATAAATTCATCTTCCCGATAAGATGGGATTGGTACGATGGTAAACTCCTGACACTTGCACTCAGTGTTCTAGTAAGCACTAGGCGTTAATCGAGCGGAGACCCAGCACCTAGCGCCTAGGCCGATTAGTCTATGATTAATCAGAGATTAATCGACCGGCGAATTTAGACCTTTTTTTTTTTATTTTCCTACATAAACATTCAATCATCTTTTTTTCATTTTTTTTTTCATTTCATTTTTGGCCAATTAATCGGTCATCGACTAATAAGGTTGATTTTGGCCATTTCGCCTCGGTTTGCTGCCGACTAGCTATATTGAGCCGATTTCTCGAACACCACTTGCACTACAAGGTTGCGGGTTCGAGTCATTTCCCCTAAAAAAAACCAGTGCAAGTTGCGGGTTCGAGTTATCCCCCTCCCTCTCCAAAAAAAAAACACGTAGGCTTGAAACACGTAGTATGTACGCTTTCCAAAAAGCGATATTTGCACCCTCTCTAATTGCTTGTGGGTTTCTCTGCAAATAGCCTTCGGGATATGATAAGCCTTCAAGTGAATATGCTTCAAGCAAGAAAGAAAGAAAATTCACGGATGGAAATATGGAATTTGGGTTTCTGGCAATTGAGAAAATTTTGTTTGTTAACAATATGATGTTTAAACAATTCTCTACACACTCTTTTATAGAGTTTTTACAGACAGTTGTATCTTTTCAAAAAAAACATTAAAAGAGAGAGACATATCTTTTGAAAATTACAGTAATAATTAAAAGTGTCTATTCATTAATAGCTGAGTTGTCTTTTTCAAAAAAAAAAAATCAATATATAAAGATGCATAATCATGAATAGTTATATTTTTCAATAAACAGAGGGTCTGTAATCTGTCAACTGCCAACTGTTTCATTAATTTAATACTTAACCAATATTAAAATTATAGCAATCCCTCACATGGTCAAATATTAAATAAAGAAATACTTGCCAAAAAATAATACAGTGTTTATGCATAAATAAAGGTATCTTTCGATTTGAACCTTACATAGTGAAAGTATCACAAGGTGTTTGTTGAAATCTCAGGCAGCATAATATGTACAAGAAAATTGACCTACAGTGACAAAAAATATTTGTCACTATAAGTGAAGAAATTGTCACAAATTCAATATTGTGACAAAAAAAGTGTCATTAACAATTCGTCACTTTTGCTCCCATTACTAAAAGTATTTGTGAAAGTTTTTTGGTACTTATCACAAATCACAACTTTTAGTGATACATTATCATTTGACCTTAATTAGTGACAAAATAAAAATTGTGTCACTATATTAGTATTTAGTGACAATTAACCGTTTGAAGATTTTATCACTATGCATACTCTTAGTGACAATTTATTGTTTAAAAAATGTCACTATTCATAAATATAGTGACAAATAATCATCTAAAAATTATGTCACTACAGACAAATTTAGTAACAATTAAGTTAACCATATAATAATTGCCACTACAACGCAAATTTAGTGACAATTAACAATATGAATATTAAGTCACCGTATAGATATATAGTAACAATTTAATCAATTGTCAAAATTTAATATAAATTTAAATTGTATAAAAAAAATAAAAATATATAAAAATATAACCAAATAAAACATGTCACTCATTGATTGACATTGAGTTCCATAAATAATAATTCCATTACAAAATATCCAAAAATTAACATAATATCGAATTGATACAAAAGTAATCCAACATCTTTCAAAGTCTAATACTAAATAACACATGTAAGCCGGCTAGTCTAAGTTAACATAAGTGTTAGGTCATATACAAATATACAATAACTTCGCATAACCAAAAGCTTAAAATTTCCGAGGTCTTGATTGTGAAATATTAGAGCATCACCAAAAGACTCTTTAAATGAGATATTTGTTAAAGTCAAACGAGCCACATCAGCATATTTGGCTCCAACAGACTCTTTAAATGAGATTCTTCAAATAAGATTTTACTTCTTTCTCTTCAATATTAAAGAGCAACTTCTCCCTCTTCAATTATTATTATATTATTTTTTATATCAAATCATCATTAATATTTGACATCTATATATTTTTATCTTTTTAATTAAATTCGATTAATATATAATAAGTTTTAATTTATAAATTTTATCATCATAAAAATTATACCATTAGAAAGGTCTCATCTATATCTTTAAAATGAGACTAATATTGAATATTTAATAATAACATATTATTATTGCTAACTTGAAAAAATTGGAGGGTAATTAGATTTGTTGGGGGGAGGAATTTGAGTGTTTTCATTAAATTAATATAAACCTATTTATAATTGAATAGTATTTTGGAGGGACTCTTCTTTTTTTATTCTTCAAATTGCCACATAGATAAGCAAATAGACATTTGAATAGTGAAAATAGAAGAGTCTTTTGAAGATGCTCTTAGAAGTCAATAATCCACTGTCAATTGTCAGGTAGCTAAAGAATATTTAGGTTTTGCAAGAGAAACCTATATACATAAAGACATGAAGAAAAAAAAATAGTGAGAACAAATTAAAGTCACCAGAATAAAACCAATGAAAAATGCAACAATACTGACAAAACTTTGTACAAGTATAAAATAAATTCTATAAGTTTGATATTCAAGTATAAAACTTATTTGAACTGTTAATCTATTCATCTTCATATAAAGTCCTCCATAATGTCAATATATTCATCCAGCAAAATATCAAATATTTTATTGAGTGTTTGAACTCTTTTATCAAACAATTGGTATGCATATAAAAATTGGTTGTTTTATAAGAATCATTTTATCAAATAGTTAGTATGCATATAAACTAAATTGACATATGTTGTGAAAATTTAAGAACAAAAAATTATAAATCATGAAATAATAATAATGATTCCTTAAAAAATTTGAAAACAAATTAAAGTTAAAAACATCCCTAAATGTATATATAATCCTACATACAAAAATAATAATAATAATAATAATAATAATCATACCTTATTCAAAGACACTTTCAATATATGAAACTCGAATTTGAGATTTTGACCTTGAAAAATCAATTTTTTTGTTGTTGACAATATCTATTAATTCGGGCCTTGAAAAAACAATTACCAAAAAACAAACCCTAAAAAAATGAAATCAAGAAAAAGAGAAGCTTAAGAGTTTTCTTTTAATGCTGCATCAAACAATTGATTATTCTATAAGAATCATTTTATCAAACAGTTAGTAATCACATAAACTAATATTGACATATACTGTGGAAATCTAAGAATAAACAACTATAAATCATGAAATAATAATAATGGGTTCCTTAAAAAAATTGAAATCAAATTAAAGTTAAAAAAACATCTCTAAATATTTATGTGAACCTCACACACAGATCATTTTTTTTCCTTGAAAGCCGACACCATTGTGGTTTAAAGTCTGTCGAAACCTGGCGAGATTGGGTTCTACAAGCACGGCCCACATTAGGGGAGGGGTCTCCCCACACTTTGCGGTAGGGGTGGGCACCCAAACCACCAAACCGATCAACCCGCCCAAACCAAACCTATCAACCCGCCCAAACCAAACCTATTTAAGCGGGTTGGTTTGGTTTGGTTTGGTTAAATAAAATAAACCGATTGGGTTGTTTTTGAGCAACCCAATTGGTTTGGGTTGGTTTGGTTTGTGGGTTGCGTTTTATCAAACCGTATAACCCAACCCAAACCATTATACATATATATTATTATTATTATTATTACTACTTAAATTATCGGAGAAAACAAATAAAAACTAAAGTTAACCCAGTGCAACAAGAAGTAAACTTCGAAACTTCAAAGTGGTTGCTTTGACGGTGGTAGATATTATTAATTTAGAAGCTTAAACGATTTAGTTTTATTTTATAAGTTTTGGGCGTTCTGCACTTGAGGTTTTTTTTTTTTTTTTTTTTAACGATTATCGTTCTGCACTTGAGTTAAATTTAGTATTATAAATTAGTATTATTATTTATCTTATTGATAATTGGTTTAACTACTTATATTGATAATTTGATATTATTAAATTTATTCAAATAAAAAATAATATAATTATTTACTTAAACCGTTAAACCAAACCGAACCAAACCGATTTTTATTGGTTTGGATTGGTTTAGTTTTATCTTATAAATGGTTTGGTTTGGGTTGTAAAAAATTAAACCGATTTTATAATGGTTTGGTTTGGGTATAGTCAAACCCAACCCAAACCAACCCATGCCCACCCCTACTTCGCGGTTTAATGAATAAATGTGAGCATATATTTACACTACCATGATTTGAACCTGGGTGGATGGTCAGTTTGAAATCTCCAACCACTAAGGCAAGGAACCATTGGTTAAATTAAATTCACTATCGGAAAAAGAACTTTATTCCCCCTCCACCTAGGGGATTCAGTTTGGAAATGCTTCCTGAATTGCTTTTGAGGCTAAGAGTGATTCCGAACTAGGGCTAAGGTGTTTGGTAAAATTATAAGGAAGTGCTTTTGGTCATTTTTGGCTTCCCCAACAACAGTTTTGAGAAGCTACTTTTTGTAGATTTTAGAAAACTGCTTCCTAGGAAGCAGCAATGAAAAGACAATAGATTATTGATATATACGCAATATATATGACAATAGATAAAAAAGAAGAAGTAATAATGTGTTATGGTCACACAAAAATAAAACAAATTATTTATTTATTTTATAACATGTTTATGGTCACACAAAAATAAAACAAATTATTTATTTTTAAAACATCTTCAATATTAATTTATGTTATTTCTAGTAATTTTGCACAGTCAAGCATATTTTACTTACGGTTTACTAAACACATTAAAATTGCTTTTGATTCTCACAGCACTTTTAAAAATCAGTTGACCAAACAATCAGTTGATTCTTCTCACAGCAAATTCAAAAGCAATTCTCCCCACAGCAAAATCAAAAGCAATTCCCCCTACAGCACAGCAATGCCAAACTAAGACTAAGCCTAAGCCTAAGCCTCCTTTATTTCCGGATTCTCTTTCCAATGAGAATTGATTTCCTTTAATTTTCGTTATTGATCGATAAATGTGCCCTTATAACAGTTAAATCTTCGTATTAATCTAGGCCGTTTTTGGAAATTTGTTGAAGAGACAAATGTTTTCGGAGTTGGGCTTATAATATGTCGTTGAAATCATCTCGATAATATGCAACTGTTTTTCCAAATTTGATCGTTTTCGATTTCGGTTTTTGTATTTTTTTTTTCTTTTTTGATAGTATTTTCGATTCAATATCAAATCAAAAATTATATATACATGTATATATATAATTAGGAGGAAAACATCAATGAAACACAAAAAAATTGAGCACGTATTTAACAACAAAGTAATGTTAGGTTCCTAAAAAATTGTTCAAATTCATATCTAAATAATGTGACATATAGGTTGTTAATACTGTATAAATAATGGGATGATATGTTAGTTACAATTCATATGTATGGATTTAGATAAATTTTTTGAACAATGTAGCACAAATTTAACATAACTTCAATAAACAAATAAACTCTAAATCTAGGTCGAAGCAAATGGGATTAACAGGAAAAATAAAGTTGAATTAAAGTTATGTATAATTTAATAAAAAAATAAAAATTGAATGTGATCTTTTTGAGTTGTTAGATTTTTCAGTAGCAACACTTTAAAGAAAGGTAAATGATATGCCTTTGTCGTTAAGAAATAAGGGAAAGTGTTGGGACATTAAAAAATGGCTTGTCAAGTGACACTAAAATAACAAAACAAGCACCGGACCGGAGACAGACACGCACGCACGCACGCGTTAAACTCAACACCTGAAGGCTGAAACCGGCTTTGCTTCTTTCGTTTTTCAAACTTCAAACAACAAAACTTGCTTGCACTTCCAAACCTTTGCTGAGACACTTAAGAGCCAGTCACGTCTTGTCCGTCGATCTCGATGCGCCACGTGGAAGACCTGGCAATCGTGGATCCCACGCTGACGTGGCCGAGGGCTAGTGTGAAACGAGAGGGTTTTTTTTTTTTTTTTTTTTAGAGAGAGAAAGTGTATGCGAAGAAGCAATATATATTATATTGTATTAAAAGAGAGAGAGAGAGAAAATAGAAAAGATATAGAGCGAGAAACAAGGCGCGGAGAGGCCGTCCGAAAACAGCAGAACTTTCTTTCAATAATCATTTTGCCCTTTCTTTCTCAACCGAAGTCGCGTTTTATCTCTGTTAATTTTCTCCTCTTTTCTAGGGCTCCAAAAAACCTCCTGCAATTTTTTTTTCAAAATAAAAAAAAAAGGCCATTTGAGGGGAAAAGAAATAAGAAAACACAACATAAAATTGCTAGATCTTGCTCCGATCGATCTTCTTGATACATTTTTCCAGCTGTATGTAATTTAAAAAAAAAACGAATTTTTTGTGTGGAGAAAATTGTAGGTAACCGAGATTAATCGGGGTTGGGTTTGAGATCCTTCTAGATTGAGGAGGATCTGTGGATAGAGAAGTTGTTTGGATAGATCGTCGGATGAGAGAAGAAGCGAATCGGAAGCTAAAACGATGAAATGGGTAACATTGCTTAAGGACATTAAGGAAAAGGTTGGTTTAGCTCAATCTCCTTCAACTTCTGCTTCTACTAGTGCTGCTGCTACTTCTTCTTCTTCTCCTTCTTCTTCCTCCACTCACGATTACAATGCCTCCTCCACTACTCACGCCTTCGTTTCTTCTCCTTCAAGGTTCGCTTCTTCTTTCTTCTTTTCATTTTTTATTTTATTTCTCTGATTCATTTAATCTGCGTTGACCGTGCTTAGCATTATTGTAATTTTTTTGTTTTTATATTGGTTGTATCCAGTGTTAATAGCTATTGATAAGAGTTTTGTTAGTGTATCAAGTGCTAATTATGTTGAATTGAATTAGCATCTAATGCTCACTTGTAAGGTGCTCAAGTGTTAGTGGTCTCTAGTTTTGAAAAAAAGGTAGATACTTGTAGGAATTCATCGGATGCTACTTGGATTGAATTTCGCAAAACCCTGTTTGTGTGAGCATTGTCCATACCTCCTACATTATAAGGTTTAATTTGTAAGTGGTGGTTAGCATCAGCTCATTTGTATTTGAATTTGGATATTGATACACTTATCTTCTGTCCTTTGATTATTTTCGTTGTTAGAGATTCTGTGAATGCAATTGTAGACTGCGATAGAAATGCGGATTAGCTTGACTGATAAGGCAGTAATAGGATTAGAAAAGTAGGGAATAGCTAATTTCAATTATTAGCGCGCTTTCCGTGTTGTATTTATTGTCCATAAGTAGGGGAGAGAGAAGACACGTTTCTTATTTAAACAGACTGAGATGTATTAATGTTAGATTACCGTGTTCATGTGCATGTTAGATATCTAATATAAATTAATAAGGTTATATGGTTGAAGGTTCTTTACGATATAGCACGTAAGCACTGTGTTCATGAGGAAAGCATCACAGGAGGTGTTGAGGTGCACAAGTAAAATAAGGTAAAAGATGAGATTAAAAAATGAATTGATTTGCGAGATGCTAAGTTCTTAGAGGTAGTGATTAAGGATCTAATAATACTACAAAGGAAAAAAAAAAAAAAACCTAATTTGGGATTATTTATCTATTTAGTTATTTTGTTGTTCTAATTTTGTATTTTGGTTATTTCGAAATTAGGGCTTTTTAATTCAATTTTTTTTTATAGCCTTTTGAGTTGGGTATTATATACAGGCCCTTAAGAAATCAGGTTTAAAGAGATATTTGAGGAATATGAATTGAAATTTGAAACCGTAGTCTCTCATTTCTTCCTTTCCAAAGTCTGGTTCTATCTTATCTATTTCTACTTTTATTATTATTATTATTGTTATTATTTTTTTATCACTGATTTCTTTCTTTCTCAATTCTAATTCTCATTTCCCGTGTCATATTCGTCGGGGGTTGAGATTGGTCCTAGATTACAAAATTGATTATTTACCATTAACTGCATCAAAGAGAACTCTTAGTTTAGGTTTTGTGAAGACTCTGTATGGCCTACACTATGATAGGCCCTAAATGTTACTGGATGGAAGGGAGTTTTGTTGTTTTCCTGTTTATAGTTGGGAATTGGGATCCAAATGTTTTGGGTGAGCTTTTAATTGAAGTCTACGTGAAATGTTATCCTTGGTAGGATATAGTCACATCCATCATTTTGCAATTCACTAATGTAGGTTGCTTGAGGCCTAACTCTTGCTTTCAATGTTTCTTACTTCTGGCAGTAGGGAGGATAATTAACTTGTATTTTGTGGGTTTCAAGAGAGTAACCCAGTTAAATAGTCTTGTTGTCCTGTAAATATTTGGCAATGGTATTTCTTATTGGAGGATGGCTTTAGTAACACAGATCTCTCCATAAGATTTTTCACTGAGTGTTGATATTTTATAATGTGGATGAACTACTGTTCTATGAATCCTGTTGTTAACGTATAAGCTACTGAGGGAAATAAGCCTTCTGCATTATTGTTGTCAGAAAGAGTTGTTTAGAGGATGTAGTACAAACTTCAATAATTCAGTTCCTTCCAAAACTATGGTTGTTGCTTTGGATGATGATAGTGTCTTGATGGTTCAATCTTGTAGAACCTTTTCTTAAGTATACCTTAAGTTTTTGTGTTGTTTTCTTTGCTTGGTGTGATAAGTTATAAACCTCAATGTTTTGTTAGATATTTACAATATTAAGCAAGGAGGTTTGCTTGGTTTTGCAGCTTATGATGGATTCTGAGTAATTGATATGTCTGTAAGATAGATGGTTACTGATTGATTACTTAGGTTTTGACTAAAATAAAGTTACTCTTATACATGGTCATCCAATGGTGCCCAAGTGGTCTTCAGTTTTCAGAGTCATGCGGTTTGTGTTGTATATGTGATGTGATATCCCTTTTTGAAAGCCATTTGGGATGCTCCTTAAGTTTGACACAGAACCTGTGTATGTAAACTTTTTATTGTTGCCTGCATCCTGTTTTGTTATAGGAAGGTGTTAACAATGCTGTGATGCTGATGTTGTTAGTTCAATTACCCTTGATGTGTCAATTATGAATATTGAAAATGGCTCCTACTGAATTTGGATGAATGTGCTTTACAGCATTTTCTGATGACACAAGATCTAATCATTTGCTTTACTTGGTTGATGTCATTTTTATTTGTCACACAAGAGCTTTTAAGACAAAATACCTGTCTTTTGGTTGTTTGTATCCATTTGTATCTTCTGGCCATTATGCTCGAAATGTAATACCAATAACTAGTCTGCTTTGCTCGACTTTTACTTCTTGCTCTTCATAGCACTTGAAGTACCTGAAGAAAACTGGGGATAATATGACTGCTTCATATAATTTGATTGATTGTAATATTCAAACTTGTTTTAAATTGGTATGATCTTTCTCCCCAATTTACCTCCTTTCATTATTCCTGTGACAGCAGAGACAAACATGAATTGGAATTGGACTTTAAAAGATTTTGGGAGGAGTTCCGTTCATCCAGCTCGGAAAAGGTTCTTGCCAATCTATATTTTATTCTAATTTAATTTTTCTGATAACAAAGATGATGTTAGTTACAGATTATGTAGGTAAAACATCATTGCTAATTGCTCTTTCATTGTGCATGCAGGAGAAAGAAGCCGCCTTGAATTTGACTGTAGATGTTTTTTGTAGATTAGTAAAGCAGCATGCTAATGTAGCTCAATTAGTTACCATGTAAGAACTCCGTTATTTTGTCTGACTTGCTCCTTTGGGCAGAAATATTTTTGCTATCACAGTTGAAAATAGATTTTCATTGTTATTGTGTATTTTTATAGAGCCTTATTATTATTATTATTATTATTATTATTATTATTATTATCATCATCTTAAACCTTTATCTCCTAAAACAAAGAAAGAAATTGATTTGTCCATTCACTACTTGAGTTCTTTATGCAATCTCCATTCTTCATTTTGTTTCTTTTCCAGTGACATAGTCATTATTTTAGAAATTTTATATTATTTATTATTTAAATCTTATATGTGAAGTCCTTGTGTAGGATCACATTAAAAACACTCAACTCGTGCAAATTGCATAGAATTACTGATTTATACTTATTTATGGGATGTCGTTCTTGTTTTCTTCAATGCATGTTAGTAATAAGACTAGTCATGTATTAGTTTAGATGAGATCACTGTCCTCTTTACTCTCTCTAATCGTGAGCATATCAACCAACTTTGACAACTTTGATGAATCACAGGTTAGTTGAAACACATATATTCTCTTTTGTTGTGGGAAGAGCATTTGTAACCGACGTCGAGAAATTAAAAATCAGCAGCAAAACAAGATCTTTGGACGTAGCAAAAGTCTTAAGGTTTTTTTCAGAGGTCACACAAGTAAGCCTTTTGTGGTTTGAATCTGTGTTTTTTTTTTCTTTTCTTCTTTTTCTTTTTTGTAGATGATTTGTTATTTGAGGTTATAATCATGTATACTTTCTACAGGATGACATCAGCCCTGGTTCAAATTTGTTGACCGCGGTAGAAGTCCTTGTATCTGGGGTATGCTTTATTAATCTTACTACCTTGATAGAATCTTTCTTGGTGGGACTATACTTCACATTTGTATCCTGTGTCATTGAATATCCCAATTAGAAATATTTTTGATATTCTTTATTCTGTTATATCATTCATATTTGGTCAATATTATATCATTGGAATTGTTTACGGTGTTTGTTATATTGACTTGTCAAACTATTACAACTTTGAGTAACAATGAAATTATATTGCAAATAGATACATCATAAAATTCACGAGATTATATTGAGATATGAAGAATTTAGATAGATATGCACATGGCCGGACACATTTTTTTTTATGCCATTTGATGTTCACATTATATAAGAACTATATGTTTTCTTAATTATTTGCAGCTTACCGATAAACAATCTCTTCTGGATTCTGGGATATTTTGTTGTCTCATACATATTCTCAATGCCCTTCTGGGGCCCAATGAAGCTTATAAACGGCAGAAGGCTACTGATCATGAAGAGTCGCTGCTATCTGAAAAAAGTAGCGCTGGTGAGGTCGAACAAGTTCGCCGGCTTGAGGTAGTGTTGATTGCATGCCCTTCTAATTAAATTCATTTACCATAAGGAATATTATGCCATATTTACAATTATAAATTTTACCTGGAGCTTTTCAGTGGATTCATTTATATTATTTTGCTATGTAAACTGTACTGTACTTTCAAGCCTTCTTGAAAATATGCATCTTGTCTTTTCAAACTCAACTATTTCCCTTAGGGGCCTCTCAATAATATTTTTGTGAACTTGTAAAGCAGTAGTGTGGTTCTATAATTTAGAGTTACAATAGTGCTGACAGAAGAGGGCTTGCTTATATTCTGAGGTGTAATTTGTTGTGTCTCATATGGTTTTATGTAATGTGGATGAGAAACGTTTTGTGCACTGAACAAATTGGAGCACAAGGTGGTCTTCTATTAGTGCATTGCTGATGATCTCAGTCCTGATTCTGACTTAACTCCAAATTGTCGTGTTTGAATATTGCTCCTGAATTTGGGGCTCTTAGATTTAGGTGTTTCAGAAGTCAACAAGCTGCGCAAGGGTTATTTCACTAGAAATCTAGGACTTGTTCTACCCTAAATGGTTTGGATGTGAGTTACAGTCCCAATTTATCCTTTATGCTGCTAATTAGCATCATTGTTAACATAGGTTCCTTCACTGCAAATTAATAAAACAAATAATATAATTTTATCCAAGAACTATTATTTGTTCAAAGAAAGCACTGAAATTCTAGGAACAGCTGTGTTGCTTGCAATTCAAGCTCAAGTCTGTGTTTTCTTTTAATATGAACCTGAACCTGATTCACTAATCTATAACTTAAAGGACTCTGCCAAATGTAGATGTTATTATGATTCAGCAGTTGTGGTTATAATTAACTAGATTAATGCAGGTAGAGGGCAGTGTTGTGCATATTATGAAAGCATTGGCAAGCCATCCTTCAGCAGCCCAGAGCTTAATTGAGGATGATTCTCTTGAGTTGCTGTTTCAGATGGTTGCCAATGGTTCTTTAACGGTCTTCTCTCAATATAAGGAAGGTCTTGTTCCACTGCATAGCATACAGCTTCATAGACATGCAATGCAGGTGAGTTTATTATATACATTTGCTATGCTATGTACTCTTCATCAAAATGCTATATCTTTATGACCCACATAATAAACTGGTGTAAGCTTTATGGTCTGACTGTCAGATTTTTGTTACTTTTTGAATGTTTTCCAGATACTGGGTCTTCTTTTGGTCAATGACAATGGAAGCACAGCCAGATATATACGCAAACATCATCTGGTATGCCATTACATAAATATTAAACTTTTCTGAAAAGCACTAGGGATATAGAATTATTGGCTTTAATTTGTGGTGCTCTGCGGATCCTACATATGTTATTACTAGTTATAATTAGGGGTGGGCGCTAGTCGGATCGGCTCGGTTTTCGGCCAAAACCGTTCATGACTCGCATATACTCGGTTTTCATTTTTTTTTTTAATCGGATTTACTCGAAAATACAAGTTGACTTGAACCTGTTTTTTCTGGTTTGATTCAGTTTGGTTTAATATAGTTTTGGGATTTTTGGGCCTAATGAACATTTTACCTATGTTTTTAAGTGTATGAGCCGTTTGGACCATAAACCGGTGTCCCTAGTTGATAATATATTCACATATTATAACTTGTTTATATACAATTCAACAACTTCAAATATTAAAATAAACGGAAGTCCAAACGGTCCATAATACATTCCATCATAATTAAAAATATAGTCCATATTACACATAATAAGAACAATCATAATCGAATGTTAATAACACACAATATATATATATATATAGAATACTTCTCAAATCAGGACCGTCCTGACTTTATAATGATTTTATAATTTCAGGACGTCTAACTACAGCCACACATTCACAGTGGGGGAATGGGGGATGGGGGTGTTTGGGGGGAGGTTCCCTCACACCCACCCAGTCCCCCATTTCCAATCCAGAATTCGGAATCCGACCATCCCATTATTTCGTTTCACCCTGTTTCAGTATCCAATCCAAAAAATAATCAAAATATCCAATCTAAAATATATATAATTGTTTTAATTTAATCCAAAATAAATACAAATACTTCTAGTAATAGAGTATTATACGATAAAAGTCAAAACAAATTTATAGTTTTCATCTTTGATCAATCCAAAATATAAGAAATATAAGAAGGCACACAAAATCTAAGCAATCTTAACTCTCAAGTAGTCAAATTCCAAGCAATCTCAACTTGAAGTAGTCAAATTCCAAGCCAACTTCATATCTCTTGTCAACCATCTACAACACTCGATACCTACAACATTCAAAAAGTGCATTACTATATTATATACAACTTTCAAAAGAAGGTATATTTATTTAATCAAATTGCTTAAAGGTTTAATTTATTTAATCAAATATACAATTTGATTACCTCAGTCATGTCATTCTCTTCTTCATCAACATGCATGTCACCAACACCGTCAACAATATTACCTAAGAAATGATTAAAGAAAATTTAATAAGTAATGTTAATATGTTATACAAATGAAACAAGTAAAAAATGAAAAGTTATTTAATGTTTTACATACCTCTTTTTCCGGCCCATAGCCAATTTTGAGTGCACATTATAGCTTTCAAAGTTGATGGAAGAAGTCTATTACGATATGAACTCACAATTTTACCACTAGTACTAAATGAGGACTTCGAAGCAACCATCGAAATTGGAATAGCTAATATATCTCTAGCAATCCCAGACATAATAGGATTTTTAATCCCATTTGTTTTCCACCAACCCAACACATCAAAGTCATCAAATTATGATTTTTCACTCATAGTACTAGCTTTGGTGTTCCCTAAAAAAAAAAAAGCTCTCACCGCCAAAATTAACATTTGAGTTAGAAATACCACTAGTATCAACATGAGAAATTTGTAACACAACTCTTGATTGATAATCTTTAAATTTATCTTCACAAAGTTTGCGAACATTTGCAACCTTGTCCGAAGCTCTATCTTCTCCATCTTCTCCATAAATGAGAGGAAAGAAATACTCAAGGAGTTTTAATTTAAACCTGGGATCCAAAAGGCTTGCCATAGCCATTCCCATTACTCCATGTACAACTTTCCGGTACGGATCAAACTTTGCAATCATGTTTGATGCAATGTTGCTTAAACATAACTAGAAGTAGGTCATTTTCTCAATGATAACTTAATTTCACAAATTTTGGGAAAAAAAGATTGCTTGTGGGATATTTTGTTCCAGAAAACATTTCTGTTACATGATAAAAAAAAAATTCAATCTATCACACATTTCTTTGGCTGAATCCCAATTATTCTCTTCTGGCAAACTTCTATATTGAGACTCATGATGTTTTAAATGATAAAACACATTTTTGTAATTCAAAGCAACACTAGACATCAAATAAGTTGAATTCCATCGAGTTTTGCAATCAAGAACTAACCTTTTATTCTAACCTAGATTCAATTGTCTTGCTGCCTCCTTAACTTTCTCCATTCTTTTCGGTGTTGCCGTCTACAAAGTAACACAATCACGAATCTTTTCAACCCCACAATCAATGACTTCCAACCCACTTTTCACAATCAAGTTTAGAATATGTGCAGCTCATCGCATTTGAAACAGCCGTCCATATATGATTAATGAATTCGGAGAAAGTTTATCCAACAAAATATCAATCATGCAATTATTGGTAGAACAATTATCAAGCATCAAAGTTGATTACTTCCTATCAATATTCCAATCTAACATACACTCTATTAATGCATTCGAAAGGTTTTCCTCAAAATGAGGACATGACACACAAAAACCTAATAAATCAATTTTAAATAAATTAAAATTTAATAAAAAAGTTCTATTGAAAGACTAAAACACTATATGTGTGCTGGGACGGTCATGTAGCCCTTTTATTGGTTTGTTGCAGTTCACATATTTGAAGTGATTGCAACCCGATTGAATTAAAAAAAATTGTTCTTGTGCATCCAAATCACGTTTCAAGCTTTCAGCAAGTGATTGGCATAAGCCTATACCTTCGTACTGCATCCTAAGAAAAGCGGCAAACTGCATGCATGTTGCCGTTTTGTTTTCAGTCATGACCATGTTGTAACTACTATTTACGTCAGTTATTTATACTCATACTCCTCACTCAGTGAAAATTGTAATGTATAGTATAGGAAGGCTTTTCATCGTTGTTTCTAACCTTATGAAATTTGTAATTAAGGTATAGAATTATCACTTGCTACAGCCATGTCATGTAATTCAGACATGCTTTTTTTATTATTAAAAACAAATGTATAGCTTCTCTTTCAGCCTTCTTTTATTTAATTTTTTTAGTTTCTTGATTATAATGACTTGCTTGGTTTATGTATTCAACATATTTCAAGAACGTCTCACCTTGTATACTTTCACATGCAGATTAAAGTTCTTTTAATGGCTGTGAAAGATTTCAATCCAGATTGTGGTGATTCTGCCTACACTATGGGAATTGTGGACTTGTTACTTGAATGTGTGGAATTGTCATATAGACCTGGTAATTTGGCTTAAGCTCTTTCCTTACTGGGTAGTTCAAGAATAAGTAGAGAGCGAGGAGTTCTCATGTGTTTGTTTCTGGAATAAAAAATCCTTCTTTTTCTTACTATAGTAGCTCTAGAATTCTGTTTTCATATAGCTGTAAAGTTGTTTGTTGTCTAGTGTTAATGCTGATTTTATACAATTTTGGCTTGTAGAGGCTGGTGGTGTCAGGCTCAGAGAAGATATACATAATGCCCATGGTTATCAGTTCCTTGTTCGGTTTGCATTAACCCTGTCCTCCATGTCACAGAATCAAGCCACTGAGTCTCTCTATTCCAAGTCTCCTTCAGAAGAAAATTACGTTTCAGATGATTCTCATTCATTACATAATTTAAGGAGACATGACTTCACAGGGAAGGAGGATCCTTCACTGCAAAATCTTTCACCGACATTGTCTAGGTTGCTTGATGTTCTTGTTAATCTAGCTCAAACTGGTCCAACTGAACCTAAAGGGTCCAAAGCCTCTCACTCCAAGGCTAGTGGCCATAGCAGAAATCATACATCTTCAACTGATCGGTTTGGTGATGAAACTTGGGAAGAGGGAAATAGTAAAGTGAAAGACCTTGAAGCAGTGCAAATGTTACAGGACATACTACTCAAGGCTGACAGCAGAGAACTTCAGGCAGAAGTGTTAAATAGAATGTTTAAAATATTCTCTAGTCACATTGAAAACTATCAACTGTGCCAGCAATTACGGACAGTTCCACTTTTTATCTTAAATATGGCTGGCTTTCCTCCATCATTGCAAGAGATAATCTTGAAAATTCTTGAATATGCTGTGACAGTTGTGAATTGCGTTCCTGAGCAAGAATTACTGTCTCTTTGTTGCTTGTTGCAGCAACTAATAACGTCAGAATTAAAGCAGACCATACTTTCTTTCTTTGTAAAACTCTTATCCTTCGATCAACAGTACAAGAAAGTCCTGCGGGAAGTTGGTGTGCTGGAAGTTCTGTTAGATGATTTGAAGCAGCACAAGTTTCTTTTGGGTCCAGACCAACATAATGGTAACTCTAATCAGTTGGAGAGAAAATCCAGTTCAAGCAGCTTCAAGAAACACTTGGACAGCAAGGATGCCATTATTTCTTCACCCAAGCTTTTAGATTCTGGTTCAGGGACGTTTCCTATTTTTGAAGCTGAGGGTACAATTGCTATTGCATGGGATTGTATGGTCTCTTTGGTGAAGAAAGCTGAAGGTAATCAAACATCATTTCGTTCAGCCAATGGAGTGAGCACTGTTCTTCCTTTTCTGGTGTCCAATATTCATCGTTCTGGTGTCCTTCGAATATTATCATGTTTGATCACTGAAGATGTCACGCAGGTATGCCATCTTTCAGATTTTTTTCCTATTAGTTTCAGATTTAGATGGAAGTTACCTCCGAGATTTTTATATTAGCTCTATAAATTTTTTGATATATGCCTTTTTTTAAGTAATAAGCAACCTTGATCATACTTTTAGGCAGTATGATGTAGAAAACAATTGGATTTTTGCTTGCTGTCATGAGTAGATTGTTACACAGATATTTTTGCCATTGTTTTATTGTTTTTGTCCAGTGTCACTGAAATATCACCTGACTTTTTTTTTTACCAGGCTCATCCAGAAGAATTAGGTGTACTAGTTGAAGTTCTGAAAAGTGGAATGGTTACAAGTATTTCGGGACATCAGTACAGGATTCAAAGTGATGCTAGATGTGACACAATGGGAGCATTGTGGCGGATACTGGGAGTTAATAATTCAGCTCAAAGGGTCTTTGGTGAATTCACTGGGTTTTCTCTTCTGTTAACCATGCTTCACAGTTTTCAAAGTGATGCAGGAGACACAGATGAATCTTCTTTAGGTGTTTACATCAAGGAGTTCACATATTTATTGCGCCTGATGACAGCTGCAGTGTGTGATAACACTGTTAATAGGACAAAGTTACATGCTATTGTAACATCCCAAACTTTTTATGATCTTCTTTCCGAGTCTGGCTTGTTATGTGTTGAGTGTGAAAAACAAGTCATACAGCTATTTTTGGAACTTGCTCTTGAAATTGTGCTTCCACCTTTCTTGACATCAGAGAATGGCACATCATCTGATATGACTGAAACTGAGTCATCTTGTTTTCTGCTAACTACCCCAACTGGTTTATTCAATCCTGACAAGGAGCGAGTATACAATGCTGGTGCTGTCAGAGTTCTAATCCGTTCATTGTTACTTTTTACTCCAAAGGTGCAGTTAGAAGTGCTTAGCCTGATAGATAAGCTAGCTCGTGCTGGCCCATTTAATAAGGAAAACCTCACCTCTGTAGGTGTGAAACTGATCTCTTAGCACTTTTATTTCCTTTACCTAGTCTGTGACTAGTTTCTTTACGATTTTATTATTTTGATCCATTTAGATTGCGTGGAACTATTATTGGAGACAATTCACCCCTTCCTCTCAGGCTCATCTCCATTGCTTTCTTATGCTTTGAAGATTGTGGAAGTTCTTGGTGCATATAGGTAGGAGTCGTGGCCAGTTCCTTGTACCATGGCATCTGCCACTCCATTTCGTCATTTTTCTTTGTCGTTTAATTTAAAAGGAAATGATAATTTTTGTTGTAGGTTGTCTGCATCAGAGCTTCGTGTTCTTACTAGGTATATTCTACAAATGAGACTGATGAACTCGGGCCGCAATATTGTGGATATGATGGAGAGATTAATTCTCATGGAAGATATGGCCTCAGAAGATGTTTCTCTAGCACCCTTTGTAGAGATGGACATGAGCAAGGTTGGACATGCTTCTATTCAGGTGTCTCTAGGAGAAAGATCTTGGCCGCCTGCTGCTGGTTATTCCTTTGTTTGTTGGTTTCAGTTTCAGAATTTGTTGAAAACACAAGCAAAAGAAGTGGAACCTTCCAAAGTTGGTCTTTCTAGGAGGCGAAGTGGCTCTAGTGGGCAGCACTCTGAGCGGCATATGCTCCGGATATTTTCTGTTGGTGCAGCAACTAATGAAAACACATTTTATGCAGAACTTTGTCTTCAGGAGGATGGTGTTCTAACACTTTCAACCAGCAACTCTTGCTCGTTGTCATTTTCTGGATTAGAACTGGAAGAAGGTCGGTGGCATCACCTTGCTGTTGTTCATAGTAAACCAAATGCTCTTGCTGGACTGTTCCAAGCTAGTGTTGCTTATGTGTATCTCAATGGAAAGCTTAGACACACAGGGAAACTAGGATATTCTCCATCTCCTTTTGGAAAACCTTTGCAGGTAACAATTGGCACTCCGGTTAGTTGTGCAAGAGTTAGTGACCTGACGTGGAAGCTTCGTTCTTGCTATCTTTTTGAGGAGGTGCTCACATCAGGTTGTATTTGTTTCATGTACATTCTTGGTAGAGGATACAGAGGGCTCTTCCAAGACTCGGATCTTCTGCGATTTGTACCTAACCAAGCTTGTGGTGGTGGTAGTATGGCTATCCTAGATTCATTAGATGCTGAATTGAGTTTGGCTTCTAACACACAGAAGCTTGACACTGCTAGCAAGCAGGGGGATTCTAAGGTTGATGGCAGTGGGATTGTTTGGGATTTGGAGAGATTAGGGAACCTCTCTTTGCAGCTCTCTGGAAAGAAACTTATATTTGCATTTGATGGGGCATGTACAGAAGCTATTCGAGCAACCGGGACTTTTTCCATCCTCAATATGGTTGATCCTATGTCAGCTGCTGCTTCTCCTATAGGGGGTATGCAGTCCCTTTCTTTGACTTTCACATGTGATTCCTTTATGCAAAGCAATGGAGTTTGTTCCTCTGATAATCAATTTTCTTTAAGCATTTCTTCCTCTCATATATTCCTTTGTCTGGATCTTTTTGTAGGTATACCACGTTTTGGACGTCTTCATGGGAATATCTATATCTGTAGGCAGCACTTGATTGGGGATACCATTCGCCCTGTTGGCGGGATGGTTGTTGTCCTTGCTCTTGTTGAAGCTGCTGAAACTAGAGATATGCTTCACATGGCCCTGACATTACTTTCTTGTGCACTTCATCAAAATCCTCAGAATGTGAGAGACATGCAAACATGCAGGGGTTACCATTTGCTATCTCTCTTTCTGCGTCGTAGAATGTCATTATTTGATATGCAATCCCTTGAGATCTTTTTCCAGATTGCCGCATGTGAAGCTTCATTTTTTGAACCAAAAAAGGAAGTTACTCGGGCTACATTGTCACCTGCTACAAGTACTCCAGAAGCTAGCTTTGAGGATCTTACTTTATCAAAATTCCGTGATGAAATGTCTTCAGTTGGATCTCATGGCGATATGGATGACTTTTCTGCACCGAAAGATTCATTTAGTCATATTTCTGAACTTGAAAATGCTGATATGCCTGTAGAAACTTCAAATTGCATTGTTTTGTCAAATGCAGATATGGTTGAGCATGTCTTGTTGGACTGGACGTTGTGGGTTACTGCCCCAGTTTCCATTCAAATTGCACTGCTGGGCTTTCTTGAGCATCTGGTGTCCATGCACTGGTACAGGAATCATAACCTTACTGTTCTGCGCCGAATTAACCTTGTTCAACACTTACTAGTGACTCTACAACGAGGTGATGTTGAAGTTCCAGTTTTGGAAAAACTGGTTGTACTTCTTGGGGTCATCTTGGAAGATGGTTTTGTGGCATCTGAACTTGAGCATGTGGTTAGATTTGTGATTATGACATTTGATCCACCTGAACTGAAGCCACAGTGTCAGATACTGCGAGAGTCAATGGGGAAACATGTAATTGTAAGGAATATGCTGTTGGAGATGCTTATTGATCTTCAAGTAACCATAAAATCGGAAGAGTTGCTTGAGCAATGGCATAAGATTGTTTCATCCAAACTGATAACTTATTTTCTTGATGAAGCTGTTCATCCTACAAGTATGAGATGGATCATGACTCTGCTTGGTGTGTGTCTTGCTTCTTCCCCTACGTTTGCTCTTAGATTTCGCACCGGTGGAGGTTATCAAGGTTTGGTGAGGGTACTCCCAAGTTTCTATGATTCACCAGATATATATTACATTTTGTTCTGTCTGATATTTGGCAAGCCTGTTTATCCAAGACTACCGGAGGTGCGCATGCTAGACTTTCATGCTTTGATACCAAGTGATGGAAATCATGTGGAGTTAAAATTTGTGGAACTCTTAGAGTCTGTGATCACTATGGCAAAATCTACCTTTAATAGGCTGAGTATGCAGTCAATGCTTGCCCACCAAACTGGACATCTCTCTCAGGTTGGTGCTGGCCTTGTTGCAGAACTTGTGGAGGGCAACGCAGACATGGCTGGAGAGCTTCAGGGTGAGGCTCTGATGCATAAGACTTATGCAGCACGTTTAATGGGTGGGGAGGCATCAGCTCCTGCTGCTGCGACTTCGGTCCTGCGATTCATGGTTGACCTGGCAAAGATGTGTTCCCCTTTCTCTGCTGTCTGCAGAAGGGCAGAATTTTTAGAAAGCTGTGTTGACCTTTATTTTTCTTGCATTAGGTTTGTGTTGAGCTACCAACTAATGTAGACCTTTCCAGAACTATCTTTGCAATATTTATCTTGATATATTTTAAAGTTTTCCTAAAATTTACATGATATCTGATTTCCCCATCTCAAATAATTTGGTTTAATTTTTTTTTTAAAAAATGATCTAATTGTACTGTGTCTTGCAGGGCTTCTTATGCACTGAAAATGGCAAAAGCACTCTCCGAAAAAACTGAAGAAAAGAATGTGAATGATTTTGATGATACCATTAGTTCTCAAAATACATTCTCCAGTTTGCCTCAAGAACAGGAACAGTCTGCCAAGACCTCTATCAGTGTGGGAAGCTTTCCACAAGGGCAGGTAAGTACAAGTTCTGAAGATATGTCTGTACCCTCAAATTATACGGCTGATGACAAAGCAGAGATCAAGGTTACCATACCCCAACAGGTACTCAACAAATCAGCGCAAGAAGATGTCCTGGCTACTCAGAGCATAGATGGCGATAATGTTGATCAGGTTTCCGTCACTTCGAGCTCCAATGATTTCAGCTTCCGCAGTGTTAAAGGTGCTATCGATCCCATTCAACCAGCAGATTCTCAAAGTTCCGCATCTCTCAATTTGCTAGATTCTCCCATTTTATCTGAGAAATCTCATTCCAGAACTCCAGTTATTGCATTGACATCTTGGCTAAGTTCACATAGTAATGAATCTAAAACTCCTTTAATTGCTACTCATTCAATGGAGTCTTCTGCATCAGCTAGTGAATTTGATCCGTCTTCAGACATGAAATCTAGTTCTCAAGGAGCATCAGCTGCTAATACATTTTTTGCAGTTAGTCCAAAGCTTCTTCTTGAAACTGATGATTCTGGCTATGGTGGCGGTCCTTGTTCTGCCGGAGCAACTGCTGTGTTAGATTTTATGGCGGAAGTTTTATCTGATTTTATGACTGAGCAGATGAAAGCAGCACAGGTTGTAGAGGGCATTTTTGAGATGGTTCCTTTATACATTGATGCTGAGTCTGTGTTAGTTTTTCAGGGATTGTGCCTTAGTAGATTGATGAATTTTCTTGAAAGGCGTCTGTTGCGTGATGATGAAGAAGATGAGAAAAAGCTAGATAAGAGCCGATGGTCCTCAAATTTAGATGCATTGTGTTGGATGATAGTGGATCGTGTATATATGGGTGCTTTTCCTCAGCCAGCTGGTGTACTAAAAACATTAGAGTTCTTGTTATCTATGTTACAATTGGCCAACAAAGATGGCCGGATTGAAGAGGCTTCTCCCGGAGGAAAGGGTCTTTTATCTATTGCAAGAGGAAGCAAGCAACTTGATGCTTATATACATTCAATTTTAAAGAATACAAATCGAACAATTCTGTACTGTTTCCTTCCATCATTCTTGGCCACCATCGGAGAAGATGATCTCCTTTCACGCTTGGGTTTGCTTATTGAACCTAAGAAGAGGCCCTCAAGCTCTTCACAAGATGATTCAGGAATTGATATCTATGCAGTCTTACAATTATTAGTTGCTCACAGAAGAATTATATTCTGTCCCAGCAATCTTGATACTGATCTGAATTGCTGTCTTTGTGTAAATTTAATATCCCTTCTCCATGATCAAAGGCGAAATGTACAGAACACAGCAATTGATTTAGTAAAGTATTTGCTGGTGCATCGCAGGGCTGCAGTAGAAGACTTGCTTGTCTCAAAACCAAATCAAGGACAGCACTTGGATGTACTTCATGGTGGATTTGACAAATTATTGACTGGAAATCTATCTACCTTCTTTGAGTGGCATCAGAACTCTGAACAGATGGTTAATAAAGTGTTGGAGCAGTGTGCTGCAATTATGTGGGTACAGTATATTGCTGGATCAGCAAAATTTCCTGGAGTAAGGATAAAAGGCATGGAGGGCCGTCGCAAGAGGGAAGTGGGGAGAAGATCAAAAGATATTTTAAAGTTGGATTTGAGGCACTGGGAACAGGTAAATGAACGGAGATATGCTCTAGAATTGGTTCGTGATGAAATGTCTACTGAGCTGAGAGTTGTCCGTCAAGACAAGTATGGATGGGTTCTCCATGCTGAAAGCGAGTGGCAAACACATCTGCAACAGCTTGTGCATGAACGGGGAATATTTCCAATGCGCAAACTTTCTGTGACTGAAGATCCTGAGTGGCAGCTTTGTCCCATTGAAGGTCCATACAGGATGCGCAAAAAGCTTGAACGCTGTAAATTGAGGGTTGATAGCATCCAGAATGTTCTTGATGGGAATTTGGATTTTGTAGAAGCAGAGCTGTCCAAGTTAAAGAACAGGGGTAGTCCTGAGGCATCTGATAGTGATTCTGAATCACTCTTCCATAATTTGACTGATAGTGCCAAGCAGGAGAGTGTTGGTGGTGAGTTGTATGATGAATCATTTTTGAAAGAATCAGATGATTTCCAAGATATGGCTTCTGCCAAAAATGGCTGGAATGACGACAGAGCTAGTAGTATAAATGACGCAAGTCTTCACTCAGCGCATGAGTATGGTGGTGGCAAGTCAAGTGCAGTGTCTGTTCCGATATCAGAAAGTGCACAAGAAAAATCTGACCTAGGATCTCCGAGGCAATCTTCATCTATCAAAGTTGAAGAAATAAAAAGCACAGAGGACAAATCAGATAAAGAACTGCTTGATAATGGGGAATATTTAATCAGACCTTATCTGGAACCGCTTGAAAAAATACGCATTAAATATAACTGTGAAAGGGTAGTAGGTCTCGACAAACATGATGGTATATTTCTAATAGGGGAACATTGTTTGTATGTAATTGAAAACTTCTATATTGATGACTCTGGATGCATTTGTGAAAAGGAATTCGAAGATGAACTTTCTGTTATTGATCAGGCTTTGGGTGTAAAAAAGGATGTTACTAGCAGTATGGAGTTCCAATCCAAGTCAACTTCATCTTGGAGCATGACAGCAAAGACATTGGTTGGGGGAAGGGCATGGGCGTATGGTGGTGGTGCATGGGGAAAGGAGAAATTGTGCACCAGTGGTAATTTGCCTCATCTTTGGCGTATGTGGAAGCTTGATAGTGTTCACGAGATTTTGAAGCGTGACTACCAGCTGCGTCCTGTTGCTATTGAGATATTTAGCATGGATGGATGTAATGATCTGCTGGTGTTCCACAAAAAGGAGAGAGAAGAGGTGTTCAAAAATTTGGTTGCCATGAATCTCCCAAGGAACAGCATGTATGAAATTTACTCCCTATTGCCTTTTTTTTTTTTTTTTTGCTTTCTTTTTTGTATTTATATTTTATAGTTTGTCAATAGGATGAAAACAAGCCATGCAGTTTACGTGGTTTTCTTGATTATTTGGTTAGTGAATCATAGGTCCAATATCTGATTCTAGGCTCAAAAACAGGCTTAGTTAGGGAATTAATAATAAATATGTTATATAATAGGCCAACAACTAAATAATTATTAAATTATCTTTACTCTTAACAAACCTTCACCTTTCATTGAAATTCTCTTGACTTTTCTTATGGGTGTTGAGGGGGGTTGGACAGATATTCACATTTTATGGTGGTTGGTTTTTCCATTAAATAATTATAATGATTAGCTGTTTACCAGTAGAGCTGGAGCTTGCGATCTTGAGTGAGCAGAATTAAGCCAAGCCTTAGCTTCACATAATTACTTTGAATATGAGCCTAGCTCGAGAGGCCGAGTTTATTGAGGCTTGAGCTGATTGACTGGGCTTGGCTCAGCTTGGTGCTACTCATATGCAGCTCTGATTATGACTTGCATGAACATAAATCTCTGCTGATATGATCTTTTATTACAGTTTAATTTTTGTATATTTCATAATATTATATAGGAATGCATGCTACAGGACTTCACATTGATGTCGTGGGTTTCTTAGACCCTCTTTTTAAAGGATCGGTATGAAGTGATGTTGGCTTGCATTTGACATTAGAGTAGTGTTAACAAATTTTAAAATAGTAGCATATCAAGCATCCATTCGGGCAATCTAGGTAGGCAATGAAATTATGCTGTGTACATTTATTTGAATATAAATATATGAATGCACATCGTAGAGGATTAACCAAAACTAATGAAGAGCGATTGGTATCAACTCGATCATCTCCCACCCGTTTGAATTTTTTTTTAATGAAATAAGAGAGCAAGAAGCTCCTTCCCAAAAAAGATGAAATCGATAACAACATAGCAAGCTCCCTCTATTGAATTGTTGCTATTTTATTATTATTTTTAAGAAAAATGTTTCTTGCTCTCTTTGTCATATCATTTGGCATACTGCTTAGATGCTAACACGTTTACTTTTGTATCTTGGAACATAAGATTGACATCATCATACTCTCTCTCTTGCAGGTTGGACACAACCATTTCAGGGTCAACCAAACAGGAAAGCAATGAAGGCAGCCGTCTCTTTAAACTAATGGCTAAATCTTTTTCAAAAAGGTGGCAAAATGGAGAAATTAGCAATTTTCAGTACCTCATGCATCTCAACACCTTAGCTGGACGTGGATACAGTGACCTCACTCAATATCCAGTTTTTCCTTGGGTTCTAGCAGATTACAAGAGTGAAAATCTTGATTTATCAGATCCAAAAACATTTCGTAGGCTTGAGAAACCAATGGGTTGTCAGACACTAGAAGGAGAAGATGAATTTCGGAAAAGGTAAGTGGTTTTTGTATCACCATGATTTCTTCTCATGGAATATATATGTGCGTGATTTTATTAATGTTAGTTCCTTAGTTTTTCGGCGGTTAGATACATCTTTTCCTTTTGGGCTAAAATGAAATTTGAAATTGTTTTCTCCTTTAGCCCAAAAGGGAAATGTGCTAAACTTATTATAATGAGGGGATACTCACGAATAAGTTCTCTCTCTCTCTCTTTCTCTCTCTCACGAATAAGTTCCTTAGGGAATGAATCAAAATCAGCCTTGTTTGAAATATTATCAATTTAGTCCAATGTTTGGAAAATTAAGCAATCTTGTTCTTATTGTTTCATTTACTATCAAAATAGTCTTTTTGGTTTCAATTTGTATTAAACTAGTCCTTCATAGACCATTACCATTAGCATGTCCGTTAAATTGATGGTACTTAAATAATAAGGATGACTGAAATTATCGCTATACACACACATCCATACATACATACATATATATGGTGCACCACTGCTTACTTTTTGCATATAATTTTCTGCTTCAGATATGAAAGCTGGGATGATCCGGAGGTTCCAAAATTTCATTATGGTTCTCATTATTCTAGTGCTGGAATTGTCCTGTTTTATCTTCTTCGCCTGCCTCCATTCAGTGCAGAGAATCAGAAGCTTCAGGGTGGACAGTTTGATCATGCCGATCGTCTTTTTAATAGTGTTAGAGACACTTGGTTAAGTGCTGCTGGCAAGGGCAACACATCTGATGTGAAAGAATTGATTCCAGAATTCTTCTATATGCCTGAGTTTTTGGAGAATAGGTTCAATCTTGACTTGGGAGAGAAACAATCGGGGGAGAAGGTTTGTATTGGTTAAACTTTGCAACATTGATCACTATCATAATTCTTTGTTTGATGATGGACAATGAAAAATTTGTTTCGTAAAAGCAATTTCATACAGAACATTGACTATTGCAATCATATGTGGTTTTTTATTTTTTTAGGTTGGTGATGTCATATTACCTCCTTGGGCCAAGGGCAGTGTTAGAGAGTTCATAAGGAAGCATAGGGAAGCGCTGGAATCTGATTATGTTTCAGAAAATCTGCATCATTGGATAGACCTCATCTTTGGATATAAACAGAGAGGAAAGGTGAGTCTCAATATTGCTTTTTATTGACAGATTCAATTGTCCTTTTATAAGCTCATTCTGACCTATCCTTCAACTCCTTAATCCTTTAGGTGAAAATCAATAATACCACTTCTTTTAAATTCTTAGCAAGACATGGAATGTCTGCAATCATTTTATTTTTTATTTTTATTTTATAAAATCCTACTTGAGAGTTATTTTAAACCTGGTAATTATCATGCCTAGTTGAAGGCCTCTTAATTTTGCCTTGATGCTTCATTTGAATGCCAAGAAATTTCCAGGAAAGAAAAATTATGCTTTGTATCTTACTCTTACTGCATCTGCCAACGCCAACCTGTTGCATCATTTCTTGTTTTGCATTGATAATTTTTCCACTCTTACTTAGCAATGTTTCTTCTTTCTTTTTCGCGTCATTATTTTTTATCCTCATCTATTTTTGGTTGAAAAGTTCGCTTCCTATGACTTGTGATAGATTGGATGGTTTGATGCATTGAACTCTTTGCTCACACATAGGTTGACCCCTCCTATATTGCAATTTATTTTCCTGGTTATATATTGATACATTTCCTTGTATGATCGACAGGCAGCTGAAGAAGCTGTAAATGTTTTCTATCATTATACATACGAGGGGAGTGTGGATATAGATTCGGTTACAGATCCCGCTATGAAAGCCTCCATTCTAGCACAGATTAACCATTTTGGGCAAACTCCCAAGCAACTATTCCCTAAAGCCCATGTCAAAAGGCGGATTGACAGAAAGCTTCCTCTTCATCCTCTCAAGCACTCAAGCCATCTTGTTCCCCACGAAATACGCAAGAGTTCGTCGTCCATAACTCAAATTATTACTTTACATGAAAAAATTCTTTTGGCAGGGGCAAACAATTTGCTTAAACCTAGAACATATACAAAATATGTAGCATGGGGTTTTCCGGATCGTAGCTTGAGATTTATGAGCTATGATCAAGATAGACTCCTCTCTACCCATGAGAAACTCCATGGAGGATACCAGATTCAGTGTGCTGGTGTCAGTCATGATGGTCAAATTGTGGTCACTGGTGCCGATGATGGGTTAGTTTCTGTTTGGAGAATCAGCAAGGCTGGGCCCCGTTTGTTACGAAGCTTGCAATTGGAGAAAGCTCTTTGTGCCCACACAGCCACAGTTACATGCCTTCGCGTCAGCCAGCCTTACATGCTTATTGTCAGCGGTTCAGATGACTGCACTGTTATTATATGGGACCTTAGCTCCCTGAGTTTTGTTAGGCAGCTCCCTCAGTTCCCTGTGCCGATTTCTGCAATTTATGTCAATGATTTGACTGGGGTAATTGTGACAGCTGCTGGAATTTTGCTTGCTATTTGGAGCATCAATGGGGACTGCCTTGCAGTGGTAAACACATCTCAACTGCCATCTGATTCTATTCTCTCGGTGACTAGTTGTACATCTTCTGATTGGCTGGACACAAACTGGTATGTGACTGGACACCAGAGTGGAGCAGTTAAAGTATGGCAAATGGTTCATTGCACTGAGCAAGAGAGTGCCATTGCCCAAAGCAAGTCAAGTAGCAATGGGACAGGAGGGTTAAATTTGGGTGATAAGGCACCAGAGTTCAGGTTAGTCCTCCACAAGGTACTGAAGTTTCATAAGCATCCGGTTACAGCCCTTCACCTCACAAGTGACCTTAAGCAGTTGCTGAGTGGGGATTCTAGTGGGCATCTAGTGTCTTGGACACCTCTAGATGAGAGCTTGAGAGGTTCATTTAATCAGGGCTGATAACGGAAAACATAATTTTTGTGATTATTTAAGCTCTTGGGGCAGCCATTGATTCTTTATCAAAACCGCATACAGGTTTTGAGTCCCGACTGGAGGGGTAAGAATCAATTGTGTATTCATAATATTGGAAAAAGGGAAAACAAGACAACAGGGCTGGCCTGGGATGATACTGTACAAGAAGGTCAAGGAAGATGGAAACTATGAAGGATGTTGATAAATGTTGAAAAAACTAACAAGCATGAGGCCTAGCACGTGCTTGTGCGTGGTGCTCGTGAAATGAAATGGTAGGCCGTTCATTGTTGTTTCCTGGGGATTTGGTGGAGGATGTTTCCAATTTTGAAAGAAGACATCAGTCTACTAGTTTTGTTTTGATGTAAATAGATGGAGTTACTAACAGACAGTGTGTTATGAAGTTGTATAGCGGAAAATGTGCGCCATGAGTGAGGGTTGGGAGAAATGATCTGTTCAAGTTTGGCTAATTCTTTTTGCATAGTTCAATCGGGCACTCTATGCCCATTTATTGTGAACTAATGTGTGTGTTTGTGGCCTATCTCAAACAAAGAAAACTGTAAATTTTTCCCTTTTGGGGGCATTCCTACTACTTAAAAGATGTTTCAAGATGCATGTGTTACAAATTATTTGGTTCTCAATTTTTAGGAAATGCATCAAAATGGTCTTTGTTGATGAACCCTTAGTCACCCATAAAATGTCTTATGGAGGTGCAAAACTTGGCCATTTTCTCAACTCACTTCCCATAATTCCAAAGATAAACCTAACTAACTAACCACTTCTCCATTTTTTTATTTATCTGATTAAATTTCTATCCAAAAGTCAAGAAAGCTGAAATCTTCACTAAAAAAGTGGAAATCTTAAAAAATGTTTGTTGCACTATTATGATTTTTGTGAGAATGGATCTTTAATTAATTAATTTTTTAATAAAAATCGTCTATATAATGTAGGTTTAGAATTCTAATAATTTATGAGGAGTGCTAGATACACTTTCTCAATCCACCATCTTTTCTCCTTTTGACACTTGTTCTATATTGATTTTTTAGAAATAAATTTTAGAACTATTATTAATGAACTATTTTTTAGAAGTAAAGAAAGATATTGTATTCACTTGCTTTCTTTCTTGGTTGCAGAGAAATAAATATAGGAGATACAAAAACAGTCATCCTCCAACTAGGAAACAATTTTAAAATAAAAACAGAAGCTATACTAGAGATAAGAGATAAACAATTTTCTCTTATCTCTTTATTTAAAAAACAAACTCTAAACACCACCCGCCAACCCCCCCAAGCTGGGTATTAAATGTTAATCATGTTGGTAAGAATGTCAACTATTTGGGAGGATGTAGGAGTATAAGTCAATTTAATCATCCCTTCTTCAATCTTTTCTTTGATGAAATACTGGTCAATCTCCACATGCTTCGTCTTGTCATGATGAACCGGGTTCTTTGCTATGCTTATAGCTGCCTGGTTGTCACATATAAGTTCCATAGAATCTTCCATAGGAACCTTAAGCTCTGTTAACAACCGCTTCAACCATATCCCTTCACAAATACCATGTGCCATAACCCTGAATTCAGTTTCAGCACTGCTTTGAGAAACCACAGATTGTTTCTTGCTTCGCCATGTAACCAAGATTCCCCAAACGTAAGAGCAATACCCTGAAGTAGACCTTCTATCGGTGATTGACCCTGCCAAGTTTGCATAAAAAAAAAAATCTTGACATCTCGGTTGATATTCTTTTTAAAATAAAGGCCTTTTCCTGGTGTCATTTTTAGGTACCTTAGAATGCGATACATAGCATTCATATGCTTCTCATTTGGACAATTCATGAATTGACTAACAGCACTAACCGGGAACCCTATATCTGGTAGTGTATGAGCTAGATAAATCAACTTTCCCACCGGCCGCTGATACCTCCCTTTATCCACAGGTGGATTGTTCTCAATTGCACCCAATTTCATGATGCTGTCCATAGGAGTCTCGGCTGGTTTGCTGTTCAACATTCCGGTCTCCTTTAATAGGTCTAGAATGTACCTTTGTTGAGAGACTATACTCTTTCTCTCGATCTTGCAACTTCCATGCCTAGGAAATATTTGAGACTTCCTAGGTCTTTGATCTCAAATTCCTTGACTAAGAAATCCTTCAACCTTTGTACTTCTTCCTCATAATTCCCTGTAAGGATGATGTCATCCACATAGACAATAAGAATAGTAAATTTACCTTCAGAAGAGTGTTTGAAAAATAAGGTGTGGTCCGATTGACATTGGACATATCCACATCTCTTGACTGCCTTTGTAAACCTCTCAAACCATGCTCTTGCAGACTGTTTAAGACTATATAATGATTTTCGGAGTCTACACACTTTATTTGAGTTGAATTCAATCTCTAGACCCTTTGGAATCTCCATATACACCTCCTCTTCTAGATCCCCATTTAGGAATGCGTTCTTGATGTCTAATTGAAGGAGTTTTCAATCAAAATTCACAGCCAATGATAGTAAGGCACGAATGGTATTGAGTTTGGCTACTGGAGAAAATGTCTCATAGTAATCAATCCCATACGATTGTGTGAACCCCTTAGCGACTAACCTGGCTTTGAATCTCTCCATACTTCCATCGGCTTTGTACTTTACAGTGAAGATCCATTTACACCCCACCGGATTCTACCCTTTTGGTAACTCAAAGATCTCCCAAGTTCCATTCTTCTTTAGAGCCCTCAATTCTTCTCATACAGTTGCCTTCCATTCAGGTACTATAAGAGCCTCTTGAATGCTGTTAGGAACTTGCACCTTTGAGAGGTTGAGAGCAAATGACCGAAATTTTGGTGACAACCCTTTATAGGATATAAATTTGCATATTGGGTATATTGGGCAATCTCTACACTCCCTTATTCCTTTTCTTAGGGCAATATGCTGATCAAGGTCTGAAGTCTCTTTCTTGTCGCTGGGAAGTTTCAAATCTGTGTTGTCTGAATTAGTCTCACTCACTGGTTCAATATCTTGGACTTGTTGATCCGGTTCAGCTGACTAACTTTGCTCGAAATATGGTTGGGCCATTATATTCTTTTGAGACTTATTTCTCCTAGAATAAACAATCCACTCAGAATTTCTATCAGACTCAGTAACTTTTTTTGGTTGTGTTTTAGGACTCAAAGACTAGTGAGGTGAGTGGGATTCTAGGATTTCAATAGGATTCAAAGACTTGTGAAGAGTGTGAAGATTAAACTCTACTGATTTGAATTGATCAAATGACTGAGAATGTGGTAAGTAAGTATCTGATACTTCCCAAGACGTAAATTCTCTCTCACCTTCCCCCTAAATTTCAAATTTGGGATAAAAAGATTGGATTTCCATAAATGTGACATTCATAGACACGTAAGTTTTTTGTGTAGTAGGATTGTAACTTATAGCCTTTTTAGGTAGGCAAATATCCTAAAAAAATACATTTAATGGACTTAGCATCGAGTTTCCCTCAGTTTGGTTGATGACTGTGAACAAACGCAGAACAACCAAAAACCCTAGGTGGAATTTTAGACAACATGTGTGTATGAGGATAGAATTGAAGAAACTTTTGACATGGGGTTTGAAAGTTTAGGACTCTAGATGGTTGCTTGTTTATCAGGTATGCTGTAGTTAGAACAACTTCCCCCCAAAATTGATAAGGGACGTTCATAGACAGCATAAGAGACCTAGCAATGTCTACGATGTGTCGGTTTTTCCTTTCCGAGACTCCATTTTGCTAAGGAGTATTGACACATGAACTTTGGTGGATAATCCCTTCATTTAACAGATATTTGTTCAAATCCAAATTAAAGTATTCTTTACCATTATCGGTTCTTAATACTTGAATTTGGGTTTGAAACTGAGTTTCTATCATCCTATTAAAATTTTGGAAAATATGACCTACTTCTGACTTCTCCTTCATGAGGAATATCCATATTATCCTAGTATGGTCATCAATAAAGGATACAAACCATTTAGAACCTAAGAAGTTATTTGTAGGGAAAAATCGCAGTACACGCAGCGGAAGCGAGACTAAAAAAATAGATTTAGTGACTTTTAAAAATTTTCCTTTATGAACCTTAAACCCTTTAATTAATTAAACATGCATATACAATAACCAAAAAGTAGAATACATTTTGTCGCGTGATCCGATTGACTTACGTCGATGGTAATCCGCAAGATCTTCAATCCTAGCACGAACGTGGATCACCTAGGAGCGTGGTCTCCCTTTTCTTTGAATTGCAAACCTGTGAATGGACAAACAAACTTTTCTATTCTTTGTTAGTCACAAAAACAATCAAAAGAAATACCAAGATTATTCCGGTCACTTTTGAGTTCTCAATCTAATGATCGAAACTCGCGTGAACCTAGATCGATGTTGTATACACAAGCTTATTGATGATTAAGCAAATAGTATACCATCAAGGAATAATCTAACACTCTTTTATGTTTTAGAAGAAATAAATTAATCTCTCTATGAATTGAGAAGAAGAAGAAAATAGAATCTCAAGCACCAAGCATTAGGTTGGCCGAATTCTATAAGTACATATATATAGGTGGCCAATTTTTCTTTCCTTCTTTCTATTAGGGTTGCCGAAATCCTTACCTAAAAACAACTAGGGTTGCCGCAAATCATATGCCAAAATAGGCTTGTGTTGCACCCTAATTTCCATCTAGTTTAAGACTTCAAACCCTAATCCAACTCATAGATATTTTATTCCTTTTTTATTTGACTAAATAAAAAGACTTCTTATTTGATTAAATAAATAAAATTAATTATTTATTTTCTTATCAAACAAGTCTTTTAATTTTAGTAAACTACTACAATAGTATTACTCTAGGAAATATATTTCCTATTCAGAAAAGATTTGTTTCTTAATTAAACAATTAATTAATAAATTAATTAATTCTTATTTAATTAAAACAATGAAACAAAATAATATATTAGGTTATAAAACCTACTTGCCGCCCCACTTAAACAAATGGGCTATATATTATTTCCTTTATTTCATTTAATCCATTGGACTTTAAATAAAAAGCCCACATGTGAACCAGACCCATTCTTACTAAAAGAAACAAGCCCACATGTCATTCATTAATATATTAATATAATTGAGCAGCCCATTACATAAATAATGTGCAAATTATATTCTTAATATATTAAATGCAATTCTAGATGGACCCTTAAATTGGTCCGGTAGAATATATCAAGTGATCCATGCAAGTCAGTGTGGATTGGGGATCTTGGCGGGCCATTTAAATTTAAGCTTCAATAGACATAACCTAATCACAATCAACAAATGATTCACTTAGGTCCGATCCATTAATTTTAACTCATTCCACTAAAGAGCTAAAACTGAACTCTTAAATAAAGATAGAAAAGGAAGATGCTCCTCATTCATACCCTAGACAATCATATAGGAGATAGTGTATCCTCGTGATTAATATCAGTAATCGCCAAGAGTTCATAGACCGCCTTTAACTCTCCAAGTTACCATATTTACTCATATGACCACGTTTTGAACTTGGATATTTTGACTTGTCCAGAAGCCATGTTTTCAATAGACACTATCGAAAACTCAACGTTGAGATTTAATATCCAATTACCTCAAAACATCCATATGATGATATTATACTCTCATTTAATAAATGGAGCCACGATGTCCATATCTATAAATGAAGTCCTCTATCGATTAACAAATGAATATCACCAAACTATCGAGGATAGACTATGCGATATAATCGTACTCATTGATAACTCAAATGATATCACTTGCAACCATAAGTCCATCATTTATCTCAGGATTAAGATAGACTCTCCGATTGTCCTGATAATGAAAAGACTATTATCTATTGACGGTTATAGATAAAGTATTTCATTGTGATCCAGTTCAATGCACCCAGTACACTAGATCCTTTTGCTCGAAGACACTCCGATGATTTTAGACTCATCATATCTCATTTGATCCCACTCAAATGCTAGCAAAAGAATTCTACAACTTTAACAAGATAAAGGTGCCCAACCTTTAATTTAAGTTGTGAACATTATTCAAGACTAACTAAAGAATTGTGTCTACCACATACATATCCAGATGTACGAACAATTCTTCTTTTCTCATAGTCTTTAGACCTTATGATTATTTACTTTGACAATTATAATATTAAACTATAAATGCTATACGATTTGTTAAACCAGAAATCACTTTATTAATATGAAAAAGATTGTTAATTACAACATTACACTCTTGCTATTGAGCATAATCCTAACAATCTCCCACTTGCACTATAGCAAATGTGTCATATCTCTCAAGCCCATGTTCTCTAGATGCCCATCGAAACTCTTCTGAGGTAGAGCCTTTGTGAAGGGATCCGCTAGATTTTCTGCTGACGCGATTTTGGTAATCGTCACGTCACCTCTTTGAACAATCTCCCTTAAAAGATGATACTTTCTTTCAATGTGTTTACCTCTCTTGTGACTTCTTGGTTCTTTCGAATTAGCCACTGCTCCACTGTTGTCACAGTAGATAGTGATCTGCTTATTCGCACTAGGAACCACTTCCAAGTCAATCAAGAATTGGCGGAGCCAAACAGCCTCTTTGGCAGCCTCGCATGCAGCAACATACTCAGCTTCCATGGTGGAATCAGCAATACAAGATTGCTTGATACTCCTCCATATAACTGCTCCTCCTCCAATAGTAAACACAGCCCCTGATGTGGATTTTCTGGAGTCAGAATCTGATTGGAAATCAGAATCTGTATACCCAACGGGAATCAAATCCCCTCCAGAGTATACAAGCATATTATCTCTCGTTCTCTTAAGATACTTGAAAATATGCTTGACTGCCGTCCAGTGATCAGGACCAGGTTTCGATTGAAACCTGCTAACTATGCCAACAGCAAAACAAATATCTGGTCTAGTACAGAGCATTGCATACATGAGACTTCCAACTGCCGAGGCATATGGAACTCTACTCATGAATTGCTCTTCATGCTCATTCTTAGGAACTTGTTCCTTAGAAAGCTTGATTCCATGTCTGAAAGGTAACATACCTTTCTTGGAATCCTGCATGGAAAACCTAGACAAGATCTTGTCTATGTATGAAGCTTGGGATAATGCAATCGTTCTATTCTTTCTATCCCTTATTACTTGGATACCTAGAATAAAACTTGCTTCTCCTAAGTCCTTCATATCAAATTGTTTTGCTAACCATTCTTTTACTGATGTCAATACACCTACATCGTTTCCAATGAGTAGTATATCATCAACATAAAGAATCAGGAAAACCAACTTGTCGCCTTTAATCCTCTTGTATACACAAGGTTCGTCAGGATTCTGAATAAATCCAAAACCTTTGACAGCTTGATCGAACCTTATGTTCCAGGATCTGGATGCTTGCTTTAATCCATATATGGATTTCTGCAACTTGCATACCTTTTCCATTTGGCCCTTTTCAATGAATCCCTCTGGTTGCATCATGTAGATGCTTTCGTCAAGACTTCCATTAAGGAAAGCTGTCTTGACGTCCATTTGCCAAATCTCTAGATCTAAAGATGCTGCAATGGATAAGAGTATCCTAATGGATTTAAGCATGGCCACAGGAGAGAAGGTTTCCTCGTAATCGATACCTTCTTTCTGTGTATACCCTTTAGCTACCAATCTAGCTTTAAAGGTTTCCACCTTACCATCCATACCTCTTTTCCTCTTGTATACCCACTTGCACCCAATGGGTTTTATCCCTTTAGGCAAGTCTACAAGGGACCAGACTTTGTTATCGAACATAGATTCAATCTCGGATTGCATTGCCTTTTGCCAATGGCGACTATCAACATCCTCCATAGCTTCCTTGTACGTATAGGGATCATCGTCGTCCGGGAGATTCTCCACTGATTCTCCCAGACCGATGTATCTTTCGGGTTGAGTTCTAACCCTCCCACTACGACGAGGAATGGTAGGTTGTTGATCTTGTGTTGGATCGGAACTTACAATTGGGTTAGGTTGTGTAACCTCTCGTGGAATTGTATCTCCTGACATCTCATTCAGGACAATTCTACTTCTAGGCACAAAATCATTCATATAGTCCTTTTCCAGAAATTTAGCATTTGTCGAAACAAATACTTTAAGATCTGAAGGACTATAGAAATAATATCCTTTAGTTTCTTTTGGATACCCTACAAATATACATGTTTCTGAACGGGACTCCATCTTTTCTGTCTTTCCTTTTAACACATGCGCAGGACAACCAAATATCCTTAAGTGTTGTAAACTAGGCTTGCGCCCAGTCCACAACTCATGCGGTGTTTTAGGAACAGACTTAGATGGTACATCGTTTAGAATGTATATAGCAGTTTGTAAAGCATATCCCCAAAAAGAAATAGGAAGTGTTGAATAACTCAACATAGACCTAACCATATCCAAAAGAGTTCTATTTCTCCTTTCTGCTACCCCATTCTGTTGAGGTGTACCTGGTGCAGAAAACTGAGAAACAATCCCATTATCAATAAGATATTGCTGAAACTCACCAGATAGATATTCTCCACCACGATCAGATCTCAAGATTTTTATGTGTTTCTCAAGCTGATTTTCCACTTCAGCTTTGAATGCTTTGAACATGTCAAAAGCATCCGACTTATGTCGCATGAGATACACATAACCAAATCTCGAGTAATCATCTGTGAAGGTGATGAAGTACTCATATCCACCTCTAGCTTGAATGCTCATAGGTCCACATACATCAGTGTGTATCAATCCTAAACATTCAGTGGCTCTTGCACCTTTGGCAGAGAACGTCCTTTTGGTCATTTTACCTTCCAAACAAGATTCACAAGTTGGTAGATCATCAACCTTTAAGTCACTCAAAGGTCCGTCACATACCAATCTTTTAATCCTATTAAGGTTAATATGACCTAAGCGTAAATGCCAAAGGTAGGTTTCATCTGTTGATAATTTTACTCTTTTATGATTAGGTTCCGTTATTTCTGTGTCTAACGAGTGAGAGATATTTCTATGCAAAAAGTATAGACCGTTTTCCAATGTACCTTGGCAAATAATTTTGTCATTCTTACTAATAATAAAAACTTTATTAAAAGTAACCGAATATCCAAATTTATTTAAACAAGAAACTGAAATTAAATTCCTCTTGAATTGAGGTACATAATAAACGTCTATCAAATCTAAATGCCTTCTAGAATCCAAATAAACTCTAATATCTCCCACTGCACTTGCAGACACTAACGTTCCGTTGCCCAAGCGCAAATTGATTTCATTCTTACTCAGCTTTCTCCTTTCTTGGAACCCCTGCAAGGAATAACAAACATGATTAGTGGCTCCTGAGTCTATGATCCAAGAATCTGTAGAATCAGCCAAAAAACATGTTTCAAGATAATTCACATTACCTTCTTCCTTCTTATTCTGGGACTTTGGGCAATTTCTCTTCCAATGTCCCTTTTCACCACAAAGGAAGCATTTCCCTTTGATCTTGGTTACTTTCTTGGTGTCCTTCTTGATAGGCCCAAGTTGCTTTTTCTTCTGTTGTTTCTTGACCTTTTGACGGGCCTTAACAGTAGCAACTTTACCAACCATATGAATCTCTTGACCTTTGCCTTTCACAAGGATCTTTTCAGCACTTTGAACATCTTGCATCAGGCCTTGTAAGGTGTATTCCTTTTTGTTCAAAGTGTAGTCCAATTTGAACTGATCAAAAGAATCTGACAATGAATTGACAACCATATCAATCTTTGTCTCACCATCTATCTCAGCGCCATGCAGTTCAGCAATGTTGAGATGTGCTATGACTTTCATCATGTGATCTTTCACAGCCTGTCCAGGTTTCATCCTAAGATTCATAAAAGCAGTCACTGCCTCTCTCTTAGTCGTCCTAGACTTCATAGCAAACATCTCCTCTAGAGACATCATAATATCAGCAGCGGACTCCATTCCTTCATGCTGCTGTTGCAACACGTCGGAGATAGTGGCCATAATGTAACATTTTGCCATATCATCTGAAGTCTTCCACTGCTCATACTCATCTCTATACATTATGCTTGATTCATTATTAGGAGCAGGTGGTTTAGGAGTAGTTAGAACAAACTTATGTTTTTCACTTTGCAGCAACAACCCAATTTTCCTTTTCCATGTGACATAATTATCTCCAGTTAAAGTGTTATCTTTCAGGATGTTCATAAGTGATGGGGTCATGATTTCTGAATAAAACAAAACATATATAAGTAAATAATCATGATAAAGCACTTTTAAATATTTATCTTGAATTAAATAAATAACTCAATCATAAAATTCAACGGTGATCCAACACCCATAAATGTTACGCCTCCTTTGGGAGTTCGCACCATTTACTAGTTAGACTAGGTCCCACCTAATTGTTAACATAACAACCAGCGTTTTCAATTTTAGCCTTGTAATTTTACTGACAAGAACTCTTGGGAGGATATCAATAAAATTACATTGAGTGTGTTACCAAGATATCGACCCTCAACTTTCTCTCACAAAAATCCCTCCTTGGGGAGTAGATCTCGTTTGAGTCCATTGTCTAGTCTATCCTTGTAAGGAAGTATATTGCTAAATTCCATTCATGGACGCCCCTTGGGGGGATTACCAATAAATAATAAAGCTCAACTAACCTTGGAGGCCATAGGTGTTACAAAAATACCTTCTCCCACTCAATTATTTAAGGCGTTTGATTAAATCCCATAGAATGATTTACCAAGTTATCTAGATGCCAATTTAGATACCTAAATCATTCAATGCATGTTCATACCAAAAGAGATATATGAGTGGCACTCCTATTCTATATGTCATGTTATCATACAATAACAAATATTGTAATATTTAAAGCATAAATTAAATAGCAACAATTTTGGCCCATCCTAGAAAAACAAGTAAATTACAATTTGTTTTAGGAACACAAGATCTTCAGGTGACCCATCAACCATAAGCTCATCCTTCGGCCTTCTCCTATGGGCGGCACACACCACAACCCCACAAAGGGGCTGCCATGCGCAGCCCATAAGTCCTCCAAGGCTGCCGTGCGCAGCCCACCTTGAGATGGGCTTGCCATGCGCAGCCCAATCCACTCCTAGGGTGCGCATGGTGCTCGTTCTCGGTTCCGGTTGCTTCGTTTTTCTTCGTGTCTTCGAATCTTCAAGACCTAAATATATTACGGCAGTATTTAAACAAATAAAATACTGCAGTATTTTTTTTTTTTTTTTTTTTAATCACTGCAGTACCTTTTACATACAAAAACTGCACATAATAAAAAAATAAAACTGCAGCAGTATAAAAAAATACTGCACCAAAAAAAAATAATAAAACCTAGCAATCTACCAAGAAGGAATTATGGCGATGATAGACCACCCTTCTTGTTACAACTCCGAAACAAAAAATTACATTGAAAATCTAGGACCAAAATCGAGCAATAACAATCCACATAAACATATATAAATCCATACATCCACATGTAATTATATATTCGAATACCTAGAGTGCCATCTCTTTCTAAACATGCATAATCACAATAAAAAGAAATAGATCCACGTATATATACGTTAATTAATTAAAAGGGTTCAACCTAGGCTCTGATACCAATTGTAGGGAAAAATCGCAGTACACGCAGCGGAAGCGAGACTAAAAAAATAGATTTAGTGACTTTTAAAAATTTTCCTTTATGAACCTTAAACCCTTTAATTAATTAAACATGCATATACAATAACCAAAAAGTAGAATACCTTTTGTCGCGTGATCCAATTGACTTACGTCGATGGTAATCCGCAAGATCTTCAATCCTAGCACGAACGTGGATCACCTAGGAGCGTGGTCTCCCTTTTCTTTGAATTGCAAACCTGTGAATGGACAAACAAACTTTTCTATTCTTTGTTAGTCACAAAAACAATCAAAAGAAATACCAAGATTATTCTGGTCACTTTTGAGTTCTCAATCTAATGATCGAAACTCGCGTGAACCTAGATCGATGTTGTATACACAAGCTTATTGATGATTAAGCAAATAGTATACCATCAAGGAATAATCTAACACTCTTTTATGTTTTAGAAAAAATAAATTAATCTCTCTATGAATTGAGAAGAAGAAGAAAATAGAATCTCAAGCACCAAGCATTAGGTTGGCCGAATTCTATAAGTACATATATATAGGTGGCCAATTTTTCTTTCCTTCTTTCTATTAGGGTTGCCGAAATCCTTACCTAAAAACAACTAGGGTTGCCGCAAATCATATGCCAAAATAGGCTTGTGTTGCACCCTAATTTCCATCTAGTTTAAGACTTCAAACCCTAATCCAACTCATAGATATTTTATTCCTTTTTTATTTGACTAAATAAAAAGACTTCTTATTTGATTAAATAAATAAAATTAATTATTTATTTTCTTATCAAACAAGTCTTTTAATTTTAGTAAACTACTACAATAGTATTACTCTAGGAAATATATTTCCTATTCAGAAAAGATTTGTTTCTTAATTAAACAATTAATTAATAAATAAATAAATTAATTCTTATTTAATTAAAACAATGAAACAAAATAATATATTAGGTTATAAAACCTACTTGCCGCCCCACTTAAACAAATGGGCTATATATTATTTCCTTTATTTCATTTAATCCATTGGACTTTAAATAAAAAGCCCATATGTGAACCAGACCCATTCTTACTAAAAGAAACAAGCCCACATGTCATTCATTAATATATTAATATAATTGAGCAGCCCATTACATAAATAATGTGCAAATTATATTCTTAATATATTAAATGCAATTCTAGATGGACCCTTAAATTGGTCCGGTAGAATATATCAAGTGATCCATGCAAGTCAGTGTGGATTGGGGATCTTGGCGGGCCATTTAAATTTAAGCTTCAATAGACATAACCTAATCACAATCAACAAATGATTCACTTAGGTCCGATCCATTAATTTTAACTCATTCCACTAAAGAGCTAAAACTGAACTCTTAAATAAAGATAGAAAAGGAAGATGCTCCTCATTCATACCCTAGACAATCATATAGGAGATAGTGTATCCTCGTGATTAATATCAGTAATCGCCAAGAGTTCATAGACCGCCTTTAACTCTCCAAGTTACCATATTTACTCATATGACCACGTTTTGAACTTGGATATTTTGACTTGTCCAGAAGCCATGTTTTCAATAGACACTATCGAAAACTCAACGTTGAGATTTAATATCCAATTACCTCAAAACATCCATATGATGATATTATACTCTCATTTAATAAATGGAGCCACGATGTCCATATCTATAAATGAAGTCCTCTATCGATTAACAAATGAATATCACCAAACTATCGAGGATAGACTATGCGATATAATCGTACTCATTGATAACTCAAATGATATCACTTGCAACCATAAGTCCATCATTTATCTCAGGATTAAGATAGACTCTCCGATTGTCCTGATAATGAAAAGACTATTATCTATTGACGGTTATAGATAAAGTATTTCATTGTGATCCAGTTCAATGCACCCAGTACACTAGATCCTTTTGCTCGAAGACACTCCGATGATTTTAGACTCATCATATCTCATTTGATCCCACTCAAATGCTAGCAAAAGAATTCTACAACTTTAACAAGATAAAGGTGCCTAACCTTTAATTTAAGTTGTGAACATTATTCAAGATTAACTAAAGAATTGTGTCTACCACATACATATCCAGATGTACGAACAATTCTTCTTTTCTCATAGTCTTTAGACCTTATGATTATTTACTTTGACAATTATAATATTAAACTATAAATGCTATACGATTTGTTAAACCAGAAATCACTTTATTAATATGAAAAAGATTGTTAATTACAACATTACACTCTTGCTATTGAGCATAATCCTAACATTATTAACTCTAGATGACCTTTAAACGTCATTGTGGATTATAGAAAAAGGATGTGATGATTGGTATGTGTGTTGTTGATAATGTTGTCGTGTATGCTTTGAAAATTGACAGACTTCACATTGAAATTGTTGGGGATTTTTATTATTGAATAACGTAGGAAAAATTTTCCCAAGATACAAAAAAATAGGGTGACCTAAATGATAGTGCCACAACATTACGACACTGTCCTTATTAGACATATTTTGACTACTAGACTGACTCTTGCACGAAACAGACTCGATGATTTAAGATTGTTTATTCTGATGATCTTCAACTCTAAGAATATAAAGTCCCGAACATACCTCAGCACTACCAATCATCTTCCCCGAACCTAAGTCCTGAAATTCACAATAATCACGAAAGAATTGAGTAACATAGTTCAATTCTAGTGTGAGTTTACTAATCGATAGCAAGTTGCAATCTAGGTTAGAGACCAACAAAACAGAGTTCAATGTGAGGGTCTTTGAAATAATAACAGAACTAGTTCCTGCTACCATCGAAAGGGAGCCATCCGTAATTTTCACATTAACGTTGTCATTGCATGGCTTATAGGTGTGGAATATACTAGAATCTTCGGTCATGTGATCATATACACCAAAGTCCATTATCCAGAAACTACAATTTACTGTTTTTACATTCAATGCATTTACAAACGTACCTTTCTGTGCTACAGAACCAGTTCCAATGATTGGTGGATTCTATGATGATTGAGTGAATAACTTCTGCAGCAATTCCATATGCTTCTTGCTAAACACACTAGGTTCGGTTGTGAGGTTTTCATTTCCCACTACCATATAGCCCCGGCTGCCCTTGTCATTAGGGGCTCGAGGCTTCCAATCTACTGGCTTTCCATGAAGTCTCCAGCAAGTTTCTTTGAGATGTCCAGGCCTTCTACAATGCTCTGATACCATACTCGCACCAATGCCTCCCTTTCCTAGGCCGATTATCATTCAATTGAAATAGTGCTCCTCTAACTGCTAATGCCGAACCTTCATTAGTTGGATTGCTGGTTTCGATTTTAGCCTATGACTCCATCATCACCTTTTTTCTGCTCTCTTCTCGACGAACTTCCGAGAAGACTTCACAAATTTTAGGAAGTGGCTTGGCTCCTAAGACTCTCCACCTGACTGTTGGGGTTTTTGCCCTAAAGTTTGTAATTTATAAATGTGAATTGAACATAAATAAAAGAAGTAGTTTATTCATTCAAATTGTCTCATACATTTATATATAACATGTGTACTTAACATCCAAGATTGCCAGATGTAATTTCAAACTGAGTATATGAATGTCATATACATATGGATTCAGTTTGAAACGAGCAATCTGAAGAGTCCGTAGATAGCAAATAAAGCTGGGTACTTTATTTGTAGTTAATCTACAGCTGCGGTCCATTTCGTAATGTACAGTGATCTTATCCTGGATCATTCATAAGGTGATATGAGAACGGAGGCACCTTGTATGATGTGATCATATATGACTGGGCCACGATCTATATGAATCTCTCGATAAGATCCGTTACATGATGAGATTCATATATATCGACAAAAGATGGCTATAAATGGGTGATCTTAATCTTGAGAGTCTTATCGACCTCTTCAGGTTAGATCGTGTTTTTTGATATACCATGGGTGAGATCGGAGTTACATTCTCGGTCAATGTGCTTCGTATGTTAGAATCGCGGTTTGGCTTGTGGTTGGAAAGGTTTGTACACAATAGAGGAATCCACTCCTTCTTGCGAGAAGTAGATAGTACTTCGCTTAAGGGTTGATTTGGGGCTTGAACAATATAAGCGCTCTCCTAATTCCGTAAGGAATATAAGATTTATTATTCATTAGAGAATCAATGGTACTTAAAGGAAAAAATATAATTAGAGGGGTATAACGAAATTTATGACCTACTCTAATTATGAACTACTAGTGGAGTATCATACCATATGCAATAGCTATATCGATGGACAACTGTAATTTTGGTTTGTGTTATACATCTATAGTTGGGAGAGTGCAGCCTCGGGTTTTTAGTGGAATAACTCCGAGACTAATAATCATAAAATATTAATTAAAGAGTTTAACTAATTATTTAAGTATTATTGAAGCTCAAAACAGTGGGTCCATTAGGTCCCCTTACTAGCCCGATTAATTAAAGGTAACAAGGGTCACGGTTAATTAATTGGATTGTCCAATTAATTGTGTTACGAAAGTGACACGTATTTATTCAGAGATTAATTGAATAATGAGATTATTTAATTAATATATTAATAATTAAATTAATTAGATTATTAGATTATTTAATTAACGAATTAATAATTATTAATTATTAATTAATTATCAATTGGAGGTTGCAGGTTCAAATCATGACTGAAACAAAAATAAAATAATTAGATTACTTTATTATTTAAAAGTCTAGTGTTTAAGTTCAAGTCAACTAGGGTTATGTGGGAGATGGAATCCTACTTTACCTAGGACACTTAAATACTATTTATCCTTTTATTATATGGAGATATATTTGGAAAAGGATTTGTATCTAGTTTTAAATATATATATATATATATTTACATAACTAGGATACTAGACTGATTGTGATTCTTTGAACTAAAAACACAAAAAAGCAAAACCCTAGAAAGTCTAGGAAGATTTTGGCCAAAAGAAAAAAGAAAAAAAAAATTCTTCTTGCTTGGTGTGGCCGAATTTGCTAGAGAAGAAAGAAGGAGTTCTTTCTTCAAGCCTCTGCATCCTCCCAGTTCCTGGAAGATCGTGACATGCCCACACACAATTATTGGATCACGGGACATAGCGAGGAAGGCGTGGTGGTTCAAACGGAATAAAGTTTAAAGAAACAAAGGAGTTAGCATCAAGGGTATGATCTAAATCCATCTTTATATATTCTTATATGTTGTATACGGTTTACAAGTTGCATAAAAAATTTTAAAACCCCATTTTCCGCTGCGCAACGTAAATCCGGGTTCCTACACTGACTTCATCCAAGTTCTGGGTTAAGCCAAGAAGGAATTTGAAAACTCTTTTCTGCTCTACAATCTCCTGATATAGTACCTCATCTTTGGAACACGTCCATTTATGTTTTTCAAACAAATCGAGTTGTTGCCAGTGTTGCATCAAAGTATTGAAGTACTGTGTAACTGTCGAATCTCCTTGTCGAAGATTGTGCAAGGTGCTTTCTATTCCAAACGATTCAGAGGTGTTGTCACTACTGGAATAGGTCTTTTTGGCAGCCTCCCATATCTCCTCGGCTGTCTCATAGATCAAAAAAATTTCCCCGATGTCATTGTTCATGGAATTAATCAACCAAGATATCACCATGTTATTTTCGGTTTTCCATAGTTTGTATCCTGAGTTCTCCTTCTCTGGTGACTCTGCGACTCCGGTAAGGAAATCATCTTTTCCTTTGCCGTATATGAACATCATCACTGATTGGGACCATTGAAGGTAGTTGTGCCCATTTAGTTTATGACTAGTGATAGGTAAATGAGGAAGGTTATGAGTATGACTAGATCCCCCAAGATTATTGGATGTGGGTGGTTATGATGAGGAAGTGACTGAAGAATCAGGATTAGTCATCTCATCTTTTGTCATATGAGGGATTTCAGTTTCAGAGTAAGCTTTGATACCATAAAGAAAGATATTGTATTCACTTGCTCTCTTTCTTGGTTACAGAGAAATAAATATAAGAGATAGGAAAACAGTCGTCCTCCAACTAGGAAACAATTTAAAAATAAAAACAGAAGCTATCCTAGAGATAAGAGATAAACAATAAACTCTTATCTCTTTATTTAAAAACAAACTCTAAACAATAATAGCTAACTAATTAATTCCAACAAATTGTTTTTGTATGTTATTTAAAATTCACACTATCCACATCTTTCCAAATTGCCCCTTTTTACACCAAATTATCTTTACCAAATATGTGAAGCAAAAATGTTCAAAGGTAAAATGGGTTGAATAGTATTTAGTAAATTTATTTTAAAAAGAAAATTAGTAAATATATTATTAACCATATTAAAATTATTAAAATACAATAAACATTGACATTTTGCATTTTATTTTAGTATATTTGAGTTTTGATACTATTAACGAAATTTTGATTTTTTTTAACTATATTTTTCAAATAGTGTAAAAATAATTACTTTATAAAATATGATGAACTTATGATAGTATAGACAAAAACGATACTTTTCCAAGTATAAATTGTGAGGTATATAAAAATAATAATATTAATAATTAAGAAAAGGACATCTATGATAAAAAGGGCAATTTGGAAAGATAAGATGGTTTGAATTGTAAATAAGATACAAAAACAATTCATTAATGAAGATTATAAAACTTATTTTCAAAATGTAAATGATGGACAAGTGTCAAAAGGAAAAGGAGAAAAGAGAGTGTCTTTTTTTTTTCTTTTTTCTTTTTTTTTTTTGAAGGAAAAAACTTTATTAAGGACTTAAAATAGAAATGTCATTCAAGAGATACTTCTCCACACACAAAGGATAATCCTCCATACAAAAAAGACAGATTATGGGCTACACAATTAGCCTTTCTAGACACAAAGCAGACAATACCTCCATGCACACAATGAAGGCGAGGTACAATATCATCGATCACTAAGCCAATATCAGTAATATTTGTGCTTCCTGAGTTCACTAAATTCACCACTCCGAGAGCATCGGATTCTAAAACAGCAGGAACTAAACCTGTATCAAGAGCCAAATCAATTCCTCCAAGAATTGCCACTACTTCCGCAACTTGAGGAGAATAACTTGCCTCCAACCTTTGGGCACTAGCGGCCATAACCGATCCCATGTGGCCTCGAATAACCAAGCCCATACCCACACTATGACTATTCACATCAATAGCTGCGTCAGAGTTAATTTTATAAACTCCATCCTGAGGAGGAATCCAATTTTAATTCTTCTTGTCACCAATAACCACCTGGGTGTTCTTATCCTCCCATGCAATGGCATTTTGATAGTGTACCAAGAAAGTATCTGACCAAGACAACACATCACCCTCATTTCTACCTCCCACACCATGAACTCTTTGGTTTCTCAGAAACCAAATTCGCCATAGAACAACAACAAGAAGTGACACTTCATTCTCAGAAAAGCAAGAGAAGAGGAAAACTGATAAATCTAAGGTATCATCACACTTCATACCTTTCATTACACCAAAATCCTTCTAGATTGCTTTTAGGTCAGAACAACCCCATATTGAGTAAATCGTAGTTTCAGGATGGCGGTGACATCTTGACATAAAACACCAACAGGAACATTCTGCTTTGCAAGGTTCACATTAGTTGGAATCCAATTCTTACAAGCCCGCCAATGAATACTTTAACCTTCAAGGACAGCCAAGCTCCATATTTTTTCCAAGGAGTATCAAACCTCAGAATGTCTAAGCTATTAGTAACTTGCAGCAGAGCAGTTCATAGCTTATAACCACTTCGCACTGAATATTCACCGTCCGAAGTATAATGCCAACACACAGAATCCGACCGAAGATTACTGCTAGCCGGAATTGAAAGAATAGCTTCCGCTTCATTCTCATCAAAAAGTTCTTGAATTAATTGACCATTCCATCCCCCTGATGCCATCCTCAGTTGGCTCACCTGCATAATATCCTCTCGAAGTTTAGGCGAGTAGATCCTAAAATCCACATGACGAGGGACCCACTTATAATCATAAATGGAAACAGTTGTCCCTGACCCAATCCGCCAACGTGTTCCTTTCCCCAACAGTTGTCATCCCCAGCAAATGCTTTGCCATAAGAAGGACCCCTTTGAAACCTTTTCAGTAGACAAAAGCGATGTGTCTGGGAAGTAGCACTATTGGGATTTATGCCCAAAAACTTGTAATTTGTAAATGTTATAAATTCATTAATAAAAAAAGTAGTTATTTCATTCAATTAGCATGCCTTATACATTATATTATATGTGTTAAACATCCAAGATTGCTAGATGTAATCTCAAACTGAGTATATGAATGTCATATACAAAGGAATTCATTTTGAGACATGCAATCTAAAGAGTCCGTAGAAAGCAAATAAAACTTGGTACTTTATTTGTGGTTAATCTACAGTTGTAGTCCATTCCATAATGTACGGTGGTCTTATCATAGACTACTCATATGGTGATATGAGAATGAATGCACCTTATATGATGTGATCATATAGGACTGGGCCATGATCTATATAAATCTATCACTAAGATTTGTTAGTTGAAAAGATTCATATATATCGACAAATGATGGTTGTATAGGGGTGATCTAAATCCTGAGTGTCTTACTGACTCCTTTGAGTTAGATCGTGTTTCTTGAAATACCATGGGTGAGATCGGAGTAGCATTCTCGATCAATAACTCCGTATCTTGGAATCACGATTTGGCTTGTGGCTGGGAAGTTATGCACACAATAGTGGAATCCACCCCTTCTTTCGAAAAGTAGATGAATAGTTCCCTTAAGGGTTGATTTGGGACTTGAACGATTAATAACACTCTCTTTCTTCCGTAAAGGAATGAATGATATAATCAATCATTAGAGAATCAATGGTACTTAAAGAAAAAGATATAATTAGAGAGGTACAACAGACTTTATGACCTCTCTAATTATGAACTACTTGTGGAGGATCATACTATATGTAATAGTTATATTGATGGACACTGATAATTTGGTTGTGTAAAACATCTACAGTTACGAGAGTACAACCATGAGTTTTTAGTAGAATAACTCCGAGGTTAATAATTGTGAAATATTAATTAAAAAGTTGAATTAATTTTTCTAAGTATTATTGAAGCTCAAAACTATGGGTCCATTAGGTCCCTTTGCTAACACTTTACGATTGATAGTAACAAGGCTCATAGAGAATTGGATAATCCAATTAATTATGTTACAAAAGTAACTTAAATATATTCTGGGAATTAATTAAATGATGTGGTTATTTAATTAATATATTATTTAATTGATGAATTAAATATTATTAAATAATATGATTATTTAATTGACATATTAATAATTAAGAATTATTAAATGTTATTTGAAGGTTTCAGTTTCAAACATTGACAAGAGCAAAAGAATAAAATAATAAGAGATTATTTTTATTTGTTTTAAAGAGGTCAAAGGTTCAAACCCTAGTGGTGACCGAATTAAAAATGATTTAGAATCCTGTTTTAACTTGGTTTACTAAACCCTAGGATCCTAGTATATAAGATATACTTATCAGGAAAAATAAACTAACCGAAACCTTAAGAGAGATAGAGAGGTGCGGCAATAGTAAGAAGGAAAAGAAAAAGAATTTTTTTTTTCTTTGCTCATACCTTGGCTGAACTCAAGCAAGGAGGCAAGGCGTTGTCTTCTGGATCTCTCAAGCCTTCATTCAACTGCTCTCGAAATCCGTGACATGTTCACACACACAATTACTAGATCGCTGGACATAACTCGAAAGGCTTAGTGGTGAAGGATCAAAAAGAAAACGAATGAGTGATCTTCAAAGGTATGAAAACAAATCTCTTCCTCATGTTCATGTATACAGAAGGTCCAAAGACGATAAAATTTTAAAACTTATCGATCTTAACTCTCTTGATTTTTCACTGTGCGACTTACAAGCACCCTGTAAGAACCCTTGCTGCTAGAGTGTCTAGGTATCGAACCAACCACTAGGCTTGTTTAGCAAGCATTGCCTGATTAAAGACAGCCATATTCCAGAAGCCAAAACCACCACTATCCTTTTTCACCTCACAGATTTGACCAAGAGGCCCAATGACTTTTCCGCTTTTTGTCTATGCTACCCCACCAAAACCGATTGCTCATCCTTTGAATCTCATCAATGAGCCCTTTTGGAAGTCTAAATAAGGACAATGAGTAGGTCGGTATTGACTAAATAACCGCCTTGATGAAAACTTTTTTGCCACTCACAGAGAGAAGCTTATATCTCCATCATTTAATTTTTTTCCCAAATTCGATCCGTGATTTCAGTTAACATGTCACGTTTATTCCTACCTGCAAAACTAGGTAGCCCAAGATACTTGTCGTGGCACCTCACTCGACGAACCCCAAGAACAGCAACCAACCGATCCCCTTTCGCCTTTGCAATAGATCTACTAACACGCATAACCAACTTTTAATAGTTAATAAGCTAACCTGAGGCTCGTGAATACACCTTTAAGATTCTCCTTATAGCCGCACAATCCTTAAAAGTAGCACTCAAGAATAAGAGTTCGTCCGGAAAGAAAAGATGTGAGATGACTGGACCCCCCTACTACACCGGAACCCTGTATAATCCTTACGTTCCATAGCGGAGTTAATCAAGCTCGAGAGGCCCTCAGAATCCAGTAGATATAAGTAGGGAGTTAGCTGATCCTCTTGGCGGAGGCCTCTAGTCGGAGTCACCATCATACAAACATTGCCATTAATCAAAAACGAAAACCTCACAGATGAGAGAAAGCCCATCATTAGCTGAACCTATTTTATCGGAAATCCTAGCTTCAACATTACCTTAGCAAGAAAGCCCCATTCTACTTTGTCGTAAGCCTTAGACATGTCCAGTTTCAGAGTAATGGAACATTTAACCCGCCTTCTAGTCCTTAAGGCATGAATACACTCAAAGCCAATGATTTCATTGTCCAAAATAAGCCTACCTGGGGTAAATGCACTTTGAGTGGGAGAAATCACCTCACCAAGCATAACCCGAAGCTTGTTAGCCATCGTTTTAGCCACAATTTTGTATAGCACATTACACAGACTTATCGGTCTGTAATATGTCATCTGTTCCGTTGTCCTGGTTTTTGGGATGAGACAAATCAGCGTATCATTTACCCCTGTAAACGTCTCACCCTCATTTAGACATCTTAAACAAGCCTCAGTGACACTATAACCCACAATTCCCTAATACTTCTAGTAAAAAAGTGATAGGAGACCATCTGGACCTGGCGCTTTGGATGGCCCTAACTCAAAAACAGCCTTCTCAATTTCTACAGCAGTGTACGGAGCCGTGAGAAAATCACTCGATCTCTGAGTAAGATGTGACTGTAAGCAACTCAATACCTCATCCACATCACTGCCAGACGGCTCCCTAACTTGGAATAAGCTCAAAACATAACCTATCACCATCACCTCCAAACTATGATTGTCAACACACCAATCACCATTATCATTTAACAAACCATGGATTTCATTCCTTGCCCTCCTTATTGTTGCTTTCCAATGGAAGAACTTTGTATTGCGATCCCCCTCTTTCAACCACTCAATTCTCGACCTCTAATGCCAATACTTCTCCTCCTCCTCAAGATGAACATCCAACTTACTCTTCGGTTGTTGAATTTCTTTCCACACACCTGGTTGATCCAAATCCATTAACCTGCAGAACTCCCCTTGGTATCTCAGAATTGATGACCTCAAAGACACACGATTGCTTGAATTCCAACCTAACATCACTTTTGTACAATTCTCAATAGTCACTGCCAGCTGACCCATAGTAATCACACCACTCAACTCATCCCAACTTTGGCTCACTAACCGACGGCAATCATCGACGTCAGAGGGTGTCTTGGGAGAATGATTTGAGAGAGTGATTCTAGCACTCATCATTATTTATATATACTATTGTATAACGATATCTTAAAGCCTAAATTCTATTGTTCCAATAAGATATTAGACATGTCAAAACTAATAAAAAATAAATAAATAATTTTATTATAGCTAGAAAAACTAAAAAAAGAAGAAAGAAAGAATACAAATACAAAAAAAAAACTCAATTAAAAAAAAATAGAAATACTGAAAAAATTAGTTCAATCAACAAAAGGAACTCTTAATAAATTTGTTACAAGTAGCACAACATATACTAACTAAATAAAAAAATTATATTTTATTATAATAATCGATAAATATGTAATTTCACCGGTCAACTGTTAACTATAACAGTCAACTGTTAAACTAAGAGTATCTGAGTATGTATTTGTAATTTGGACAAAAGTTCAATCTAATGTGAGGGCATTTGATTGCAGTTTACCAAAAAAAAAAAAAAACTCATTTCACTAGAAAAGTTCATACCAAGTATACTCTTTACCATGAATAGATCATAATACAAGTAAATAAGATATAACCTAAGAAAATAAACATGAAGCCTATAAAAATTATCAATACAGAAGAATTTTGAAATTGGATGGGAGAAGAATTCTACCATTTGAAGCAATTGTGATGAATTGAAGACCCACCATTTCAAATTGTAGCTCATAAGGTACCTTATATAATAAGTTGCATCATGCATGAATCGTGATAGTATCAAATTATCAATTAAGCTATTGATGCAGCTAAGTTGTCATCCTCCAGCGCACGCCCTGCGCTTCTCATGCACCTACTCTTTAATGGCAACTTCTCTCTCACGCTGTTGCTACACTTCCTCTTCAACTTTAACTTATCATCCTATGTTAAACAAACCCCATGTCAGCCCACCTCTTCACATTCCCAAAAATTCTCAAAAACCCGTCAACGCATGTTCTCTCAAAGAGATTTGCAAACGGCGCAACCTCAAAGAAGCATTTCAATGTTTAAATAATATGCACAGTGACCGGAATACACTTGTAATTTTCCCAGACGAGGCTTACGCACAAGTGTTTGAGCTTTGTGCAAGCAAGAAAGCTCTCTCACAGGGCAAACAAATTCATGCCCTTGTGATAAAATCTTATCATGGGTATAAATCATTGTTTTTGGACACTAAGCTTGTATTCATGTACGGGAAGTGTGGTTCTCTTTTGGATGCGGAGAAAGTATTTGATAAAATGTCTCAGAGAACCATTTTTACATGGAATGCTATGTTAGGTGCTTATGTTTCAAATGGGGAACCTTTAGGAGCTCTTGAAACTTATAGAGAAATGCGGGTTTGGGGTATTTCAGTTGATGCTTTTACTTTTCCTTGTGTGCTTAAAGCTTGTGCTATGCTCAAAGATGTTGATTGTGGAGCTCAAGTTCACGGTGTAGTCACTAAATGTGGATATGATTCTCTTCCCTTTGTTATCAATTCGCTTGTTGCTATGTATGCGAAGTGCTATGACCTTGATAAAGCTAGGCAGTTATTTGACAGAATGGGTGAAAAAGAAGATGTTGTTTTATGGAATTCTATGATTTCAGCATATTCTGCATATGGCCTGAGCATAGAGGCATTAGGGCTCTTGAGAGATATGCAAAAGACTGGTCAGGTTACAAATAGTTACACGTCTGTTGCCTCTCTTCAAGCCTGTGAGAATTCTTTGTTCAGAAAAACGGGTATGGAAATTCATGCAGCTATATTGAAATCAAGTCAGAATCTTGATGTTTATGTGGCAAATGCTTTGATTTCTATGTATGTTAGATGTGGTAGAATGACTCAAGCTGCAGGAGTGTTTAATCGATTGGAGAACAGGGATAGCGTGTCATGGAATTCCATGCTCACTGGTTTTGTGCAGAATGGTCTTTATAATGAAGCTATGCAGTTCTTCCATAGTTTGCAAGGTGCTGGCAAAAAACCTGACCAGGTTTCTGTGATAAGTGTTGTTGCAGCTTCAGGGCGATTGGGTAATTTATTGAATGGAATGGAAATGCATGCTTATGCAATAAAGCATGGGTTCGTTTCTGATTTGCAAGTTGGAAATACTGTTTTAGATATGTACGCAAAATGTTGTTGTGTGGATTATATGGGCCGTACTTTTGAGCAGATGCCTGATAAGGATTTCATTTCTTGGACAACAGCTATAGCTGGCTATGCTCAGAACAATTATCATGTAAAGGCTTTAGCATTGTTCAGGGAAGTTCAGACAAAGGGGTTGAATGTGGATGCTATGATGATAGGAAGCATCTTACTGACTTGTAGTGGATTGAAATGCATGTCCCAGGTGAAAGAAATACATGGTTACATTATGAGAAAAGGTTTATCTGATCTTGCTCTTCAAAATGCAATTGTTGATGTATATGGAGAGTGTGGAAACATCGATTATGCAATAAAGATGTTTGAGTTCATTGAATTCAAAGATGTCGTGTCTTGGACAAGCATGATGTCTTCATACGTCCATAATGGGCTTGCTAATGAAGCTCTTGAACTATACTGCTCAATCAATGAAACTAGTCTTGAACTAGATTCTGTAGCACTAGTGACCATGATCTCTGCTGCTGCTAGTTTATCTGCCTTGAAGAAAGGAAAAGAAATTCACGGTTTTATCCTTCGCAAGGGGTTCATGCTAGAGGGATCTATGGCAAGCTCTCTTGTAGATATGTATGCTTGCTGTGGGGATATAGAGAATGCATATAAACTATTTACTAGTATCCAAAATAAAGATCTAGTTCTATGGACAAGTATGATCAATGCAAATGGATTGCATGGCCGTGGCAAAACAGCCATTGATTTATTCTATAAGATGGAAGATGAAAACCTGATCCCTGATCATATAACCTTTTTGGCACTTCTTTATGCATGCAGCCATGCTGGATTGATCGATGAAGGCAAAAGATTTCTTGATATTATGAGACATAAATATCAATTGGAGCCATGGCCAAAACACTATGCCTGCCTAGTTGATCTTCTGGGCCGAGCAAACCGCTTAGAAGAGGCATACCAATTTGTGAAAAATATGCCGTTTGAGCCTACTGCTGAAATTTGGTGTGCTATTCTTGGGGCTTGTCGGTTTCATTCCAATAAAGAACTAGGAGAAATTGCAGCACAGAAGCTATTGGAATTGAATTCATTGAATCCAGGAAATTATGTGCTTGTATCGAATGTCTTTGCTGCTAGTGGTAGATGGAAAGATGTTGAACAAGTGAGAATGAAAATGAAGGGAAGCGGGTTGAAGAAAACTCCTGGATGTAGTTGGATTGAAATAGGGAATAAGCTTCATACGTTCATTGCAAGGGACAAGTCTCAACAAAATTCTGATGAGATATACCAAAAGTTGGCCCAAATAACTGAGAAATTGGAGATAGAAGGAGGCTATGTGCCTCAAACTAAATTTGTTTTACACAACGTGGAGGAAGAAGAAAAAGTTGAAATGTTATATGGTCATAGTGAAAGGCTAGCCATTGCATATGGTCTGCTTAATTCACCTGTGGGAACTCTTATTCGAATTACAAAGAACCTTCGTGTTTGTGGCGATTGCCATACTTTCTGTAAACTTGTTTCAAGATTCTTTGGACGAGAACTTGTCGTGAGGGATGCCAACAGATTTCATCACTTTAAGGATGGGGTCTGTTCGTGTGGAGATTTCTGGTAATAGTTGCAATTATGTTGAAAGATGGAATTAATTTGGTTCATATTTGCTGTCATTGGAACCGCTCACACATTGAAGAGCCATGTTTCCATACATCACCCAGTGGAGACTGCAAAGGACCCTCATTTTGCCATGTAGCTAGATAACTGGAAGTCTGGAACTGGCATCATCCGATGCGATTAGCTCCATGATAATTCTGCAAATTAGCTAGAGCTTAGTTTGTTATGGTCATATGTTGGAATCAAGTTCAATAATGTAGTCCCAACATGAGAGAGCCATTTTAAGAATTTGTTTATCGGCAGCTATTAAGGTTTGCTGGTCAATGATCCTGTATGCATCAAAAATGGAAAAAAAAAAAAATTAAAAAAAAAAAAAAATCTGTAAAGAAAATTAGACAGCCATAGATGTAGGTGAAGCTGTACCGTTTCTCTATAGGCAATTACTCATTGCTGTATGTTTTAAGGGAACTCTCCTAATTCCTAAAACAAATAAAGTAACGGAGATTTTTATCTATATAATTCATTCATTTCTTCCTAGTTCCTAGTTACATATACCCGAATTCCTGTGGCTGTATTATAATTCTAATTCAAATCTCAGATGGGGATTGGGAGGTTCCCCCGCCCCGCTCTCCGACCTCTTCTTCCATCCCCTTTGGGAGAGGTATCACCGCGTCCATATTTTATGTATGTATATCTTAAATTAGTATTATTTTTAAAAAGAATTCCAACTCTGCACTTGAATAAAACTATTAAAAAGATTATAGTATAAATGCACCTCATATATCAAACAGAGAATATTTAATATTTTCAGCATGTATTGATTGAAATATTAATTATTTATCAATTAAACTTAAATTGTAATTATTTAAATTAAAATATTTAATTATTATTATAAAATTTAAAAAATAGAAAATCATTTAATTTAATTAACAATAAGTTAAATCATTATTAAAAAATTAAGGAGGCATAATGGGTAGAAATGGCAATGGGTCGGGTTTCGAAATCGATTGGTTGACGCGAAAGCTGGAATTACTTCCCACACCCGAACCCATGAAGAATTTTACCACCTAAACCCGTGAAATTGAGCGGGTTCGGGTTTCATCCGCAGGTTTTAGGGGAATCTATACCGCCCTATGAACCTGTGAATTTAAAAAAAACAAATTATTAAAATTTTTAATTGAAGAATATTTAAATATGAAGGATTAAAAGGAACTTGAAAGTAATGGAGAATGATAGAGCAAGTGATATTCAATTTATTTTAAGTTTACATTATCAAAAAGACAAAGACCACTTATAAAGAAGTAAAGGGTGAACCTTTTATTCATGTTTTTTTTTATTTTTTTTAGAAACATGAATAAAAGGTTCACCCCTTGTGTATAAAAAAATCATTTATAAATAATTGGAAGCAAACTTGGAAGGGATTGAATATGTTTATTTTATTCCCCATTTTTTATTTCAAGTTTCATTTAAAGTTTAAAATTTTAAAATTCTATATATTTAATATTAATCGGGTTTGTGGGTTCAGGTGTGACTTTTGATTTTGCACATCCAAACCCGTCAGTAAAAGGTCGGTTTCAGACGGGTGACCGCAGGTGCAGGTCTAATTGTCATCCCTAATAAGAAGCCTCTTATGCTTTTGATTTTATTATATATATTTTTTCTATTTTTCTCATGGGACTGAATGAATGAGTTGAAGGACGGATTATTATTGACGATGGTGTACATACAAAATTTCTTCTGAGTAGTTAACTCAACCCAATATTTCTGCCCCTTAGGTGACTAGTTTTTATCATTTTGATGGCCTCTCGTTGATTAGGACATCTGTAAGACCTGAACTTGTTTTCACAATTCGTGTTTGTGTGTTGGCCTATTCTAGGCCGTTGCGTTTTTGCCCTGTGTGTGGTCTTACTCTGTTTTGTTTTTGGTATTGTGGTTGTGTGCTTGACTGCTAGTGCTCTGTTTCTTTGTGTCTTTGGCTGGCCATACGCCTATAAATGAGGCAAGTCTGTTGTGCCTTTGTTAGAGATCTCCAATGCAAGCGTGGCTTGTGAAAAAAAAAGATGCCACGTAGGATTGATAGATAGTGTGTTAAAATTCGTATCTCCAATGCAGCTATACAGATACAACTTCAAGTTGATGTGGCAAAAAAAATAATAGACATTGTCAACATGACTGTCCACTTTCAGAGGCTCTATTGAATAGCTATTTTGTAGGCTTAGTCAGCAATCCCGCTCTTTCTTTTCATTAACTTTTCATCTCCCCACTCGTTCTCTTTTGGCGTTGAAAGACCCACACAAAAAAATCACTCAATCTCTCAGGTATTCTCCTCAAATTTCTTTTAGGTCGATTTCTTCTTCCGTTTTGAAAGATACGGCAAGTTCGTCTTCCTCTCCAAGTTTTTCAGCAAGTTTCACAGTTCTCCAAGTTTCATAGTTCTCATTCAAAGTATCTCTCTGTGAAATATTTGACTTGTGTCAATTAGTGGTTCCAGCTCTTGGGTTCGTTGATTCTGCACTTAATTTCGGTAATTAATTTGTTGTTATGTTGTTTTATAGAAGTTTTGATTTTGTTTTTGTTCTTCGATTTTTATCTCTTTTTTTTTTTTTTGGATATTTATGTGTCGATTTCTTCTTCCGTTTTGAAAGATATGGCAAGTTCATCTTCCTCTCCAAGTTTTTCAGCAAGTTTCACAGTTCTCATTCAAAGTATCTCTCTGTGAAATGTTGGACTTGTGTCAATTAGTGGTTCCAGCTCTAGGGTTCACTGATTCTGCACTTAATTTCAGTAATTAATTTGCTGTTCTAATTTTTTTGCAGATAGGTTAGCTAAAATGGGGTCTAATAGGGAAGGGGATTTTATGGAGTGGAGTACTCTGGGTTGAGCTTCTTTTTGTTTTTTGGGTTGGGATTGTGTTGTGCTACTCTGTTTTTTCTCTGGTGTGTGGTTGATTGTTGCTTCTTATGTGTTTGCTGGTGTGCGGCCATGCTATTGTTTTGCTGGTGTTGCAGCTTTGTTGTTGCTTGTGCGGGCTTTGGCCTTTGTTCCATTGTTCTTGCTGGCTTTAGCCTTGGTTAATAAATTTTATTGTTCAAAAAAGTAATTAATTTGTTGTTATGTTGTTTCATAGAAGTTTTGATTTCGCTTTTGTTTTTCGATTTTTATCTTTTTTTTTTTTTGGATATTTATGTGTTGGTGTTTATTTCTATCTGTTATTATATAGTTAAATACACTTTGATGATATTATGATGATGCAATTCTTCACTAGTTTGGAAACTTTTATTGTGTTTTGTTTGTTTTCATGTAATTGGAGTGGTGTGAATTTGAATTTGGTGTTTTGAGACTAGCATGAATCTTGTGTTTTGTTGTTAAATTTGTGCTTTCATGTTCTTTATTGTGAATATGCAGCACAGAGACCACAGAAACACACTAGAGTATCCAGGAAGAACAGTCACATTGGAACCTACTGAGGGTGAAGTCTGTGTAAGTAAAGTTATCATTTTGGCAATATCATAACACATCTACTTTTCTCTTATATGTATATATATTCCAATCGTATAAAATAACTTACAATTAATTGCTCTAAGTTTGGAGTTTGGAGTTTGGAGTTTGGAGTGTGGAGTACTAGTTACTTAATCAAAGATTCTTAGGAAAATTTATGTGCAATGGAGACTGAATTAAGATTTAGTATTTATCTATTGAATTCATCAATTAATAAAATTGATTTATGATTTTATGGCTATAGTTTGTGTTGCTGCAATTTTATGTGTGATAGTTAACAAGTGAGGCATATAATTTGCAAGTTGAGAGTTGTTACATTGTGAATTTGTGATTGAACAAAAAAACCTATTTACAACATCAAAGTTACTCGTAATTTAATGAATTTGAACTTGAGGATCTCTATATGAAACTTATCAACATTTATATTGTTTTAGTTGACTCTGATGCTGTTGCAGTCTGTTCTTTGCTTTCTTCCCAGTTTTTGGGTGTCTTTCTTATTTTGCTCTGTTGTCCTAGATCATGCTTTCTTCTTGTTTGTTCTGGTTCTCTCCCATGTTTTTTGGCTTGTGCTTGTGCGTATTTTTTTGTTATTTTGCTATCTCATACACATATATTGGTTTGATAAGAGGAACTCACATTGAAAATTGAGCAATGGAATAACTCAGAATCATGAATGTCTGCTAAAGTCAATGCCGTCACACCTAAAACTAAGTTGTTAAATGGAAAGTTTGTAAATGCCTTATGTCTGTATGCAAATTTAAATAATTAATCTTGAAAAAAGTGATAACTCTGTATATAGAAGACAGAATATGGTAAATATACACTAATCATAATGAAAAACATGTCTCATTTTAGATCAGATTTTTTTCTGTATTTTATTGTTGCAATGCTTTCATTGTAACTGCGCTTTTGTAGCTTGTAATGCAAATAAAAGACAAGTCGGTAATGTAGCTTGTACTGGAGCTAATAAACAAATAGGCATTATGGCTTGTATTGCATTATAGAATAACTGATAATCTTGAAACCTTTGAATCATGTCGAGAATGTTTGAATCATGACCTTTGTAAGTCCTTTCACCAACTTAGCTTGCTCTAGTGTAGTTTTCCCTGTTTTTGGCTCTATTTTATTTGTTTGTGCGTTGACTTTGCTCAGTTACACATTTGATTTTATAGTTTGTATGTTTTTTTTTTTTTTTTTTTTTTAAAAAAAAACTTTGAACTTTGATTTGCATTACATGTGATTGAATAGTCATTTCCAATTCTCCTAACTTTGAACTAATCATGTGGTATTGTTTTTGTGTAGGCATTATTTTTGAATGGATTCACAAGAGTCTCAACATTTCTCCCAATATCAACACCTTCCCAATGACACCGGACATATAAATGCTAGTGACCCGCTCAATACTCAATATATCTTTAACTCCTCTCAAATCCACCCACAAACCTCTATGCCACAAGCTAACCAATTTGGTCCATTAAACATACCATTTCAACCCAATTTTGCCTTTAATTCAATGAATGCTTCATATCCTTCTCATGTTCACCAACAGTTTGGATCTGGATTCTCGTTCCAAAGTCTATTAAATGCTCCAAAACTTCCATTTGACACTCAAACCTCAAATACATCCAAAAGATCCAACAAAAAATGCAAGGCCACCAAAAAGTCCAATATCCCTCAAACTTCACCGCTCAACAAAAAGTGGACTAAAGCTGAAGACGTTGCACTAACAAAGGCATGGCTATATGTCTCTGTTGATTCTGACATTGGAAATAATTAGAAAAATTCAGCAATGTGGAATCGCATTTTACAAACTTGGAGGGACAATATAGGTGCATATGATGAGGCCTGAATCACTAATAGCTTAGGATATCGTTGGGGAAAAATACTAGCTGCGGTAAACAAATTCCATGCATTACATGAGCGATTGGAATGAACTCCGCAAAGTGGAACAACCCCGGAAGATATGGTAATATCTTAGCTATTGATATCTAATTTTTTATAGTTCTCTTTAATGTTGTTTACAAGTACTTACATTAGAAATTTTCATATGTTATAAGAGATATATTTAGAATTAATGATGACTTATTCTTTTGTATTTCTGTTTTCTCTCTTGTTTTATTTGTAGAAAAGAGAAGCAATACGAATGTATGAGAACCTTACTAATGGAAAACCATTCAAATACCAGCATTATTGGGAGATCTTAATAACAAATCCAAAATGGTGTTCAAAAGAACTTACTAAGACAAATGACTCCAATAAACAAAAGTCTGTCAATGATAGTGATAGTCCGGTGTCTTTTTCCAATCAAGGAGATGATTAGATGAATTCGGATACTCCTATAACTGAAGGTATTAATTCTGATGGGGTTGTGCGCCCGCAAGGAAGAAAAGGTACTAAAGAGAAAAAGAGGCGGTTAAATGATGAAAATGGTGTGGTTGAAGCATTATGCAATTTACAGAGCACTCTAGAAAAGCAAATTAAATTTAATGAAGAAGAGTTGGAGTTGAAAAAAGAAAAAGATAAGAAAGAGTTTGAGTTGCGAGAACAAACAATGAAAAAAAAGATCGAATTAAAAGAGAAAGCTCAAAAAATAAAGGAGAAAGATCAACAATTGAAAGAAAAGAATCAACGATTAAAGGAGAAAGAACAAAAAATGAAGGAGAAAGCTCAAAAGAGACAAGAACAAGACCGCATTTTGAACCAAGATGTCAACAAACTTCCACTAGCGTTACGTTCGACCTTTGAAATATATCAAGCTCAAATATTGAAGGAATGGGAAAGTGATGGCCTTTTTGGAAAGGTTTTTACAAGTAGTGACGAAGACAAGTAAATTGTTTTCTTAGGCATGATTTTATACAAGTATTTGATTTTATTAATTAAGAGTTGTTTGGATTTTTTGTGTTTGTTTCTTTTGAATTGACAATTCTTTGCTTTATTTGTTCTTGGGAAGAACTTTATTTGAGAATGAAATATGTGACCAGAAAAACGATGTAACAGGTTTCATTCTTTTTATTCCAATTAAAGTTGTCAGTAATTCTCATGTGTGCTTTTGCTACTATATTTTCAGGTTGATGTAGCTTGTGTGTTTTGCTGCTATATTTTCATACTGATGTAGCTTTTTTGCTTGTGTGACAAATGTATATCAGAAAAACCAGTATATCAGTCATTGAACAGCAAATAATGACAAATGTATATCATAAATTATTTAGACCCTATGAATGATATAAAAATATATGTAATAGTGTACAGAGATTGTTGCAGAATTCAGTAAAATAGTCATAGTAGAATATATAAATCTTTTCTCCCTTTGTAATTAAACAGGAAAAAAAAGAGTCAAACAAATACCTTTTAAATTAAGATGAACCGGTTACTTCACCAAGCAAAAAAAATATGCCATGTACACTGTCAACAACAATTACTAAAAACAAAAATTAAGAAAATAAATTAAAAGTTAATATCATAGAAATCAAGCTACTTGTCGATCACCATACATATCCCACAAGTGATTGATGAGATAAATCTTTAAATCCGTGTGCACCCTTTTGTCTTGAACTTGTTTCATTCGATTTATCATCCTAGAGACAAGAAAAGTATAGTCATGCTCTAGATGAACATCTTCAACCATTTCATCTCCATGAGGCTGCCAACATTCAGGATTAATTCCTTGTTGATGTTCACTCTTAATGATCATATTATGCAAGATGATGAATGTCTTCATTATCTTTCCAAGATCTCTTACGGTCCACATACGTGCTGGACCTTTAACAATATGCCATCTACTTTGCAACACTCCAAATGCTCGTTCCATATCTTTCCTTGCAGCTTCTTGGTGCTTGGCAAAAATTTTCTCTTTAATAGAAGACGGTTGTGAGATTGTTTGAATTAGAGTGGCATACTGCGGGTAAATTCCATAGGAGAGATAATACCCCATATTGTAGTGATGACCTTGTACTATTACATGGTGGTGCAACACTATTAATAAGATCATCAAATAACGGGGATCTATCTAAAACAGTAATATCATTATTAGTACCGGCCATGCCAAAGAATGCATGCCAAATCCACAGATTTTTCGAAGCTATAACTTCTAAAATGAGAGTAGGAACTCTTTTAAAGCCATTAGTATGCATACCATGCCAAGTTGTTGGGCAATTCTTCCAATGCCAATGCATACAATCAAGACTCCCAAGCATACCTGGAAATCCTCGATCTTCTCCTTCTTGGAGCAACCTTGCAATATCATCTTTATTTGGTTTTCTTAAATATTGTTTTTCAAAAACTCCTATTACAGCATCACAAAATCACTTCAGGCTTTCGATTGCAGTGCTTTCTCCAATTTGAACATACTCATCGAGAATATCAGCTGAACAACCATATGCAAGCATCCGCACAGCTGCTATCATTTTTTGTAACGGACTCAACCCGTCTTTTCCAACTGCATCAACCTTTTGTGTAAAATAATCATCGTAATTTCCAATAGCTAGTAAAATTTTCTTGAATAATTCCACGTCCATTCGAAATCGACAACGAAAATGCTCTGATGTATACTTTGAGTGCTCACCTTTGAAATAGTCATTAATAATTAAATCGTGACGCTCATTCCTATCACGACGAATATAACGTCTCCCATGTGTTGAGCCACCATGATGACGCTTTTTACCAATCAACATTGTTGAAACTATTATAGGAATATGGATTGTCATGGTTTGAACCACATTATGAGTCATCTTAGTACATATTGAACTATCTTTTTCCAATGGATCGTCTAATAATTGTTTAGTCATTGAGAGTGAGTCATTGAGAGTGAATCATTGCTTGATGACGAACTATTAGAGTAGGATTCAAAACTCGATGATGACATTGGTTTATAATCACATCTATAAAAAAAAATTATATATATTATATAAAACGGTAATAATAGCTAAGAAAACCATCAATCTATATACAAGAGTCATTGAGAAATTTTGTTAAACAGTTGGTATGCAAGTCCGATCCATCCATATATATTAATTGAATTTATATTTAATGAACCATGAAAAAATTACCCACAAACAATCAAAGAAACAAAGCTGCAGAAACATTTGAAGAAACAAATTATAATAATTAAATTATAACTTACGATATATTTTTTTCAACAGCTCATTCATTAAAGCTAAAAAAGGCCAAAGCAATACAAAGAAAGAACAAAACAGGAAAAGAAAACAGGAAACTAGAAAGCATACGAAAACAAACAGCTACAACAAGAGTTATTTGTGTGTTATTTTTTTGTGCGTTAAAAGAATATACAAAAAATATATATATAAAAAATAAACTTACCAGAATTTTTCAACAAGAGTTCGTCGAGTTATTTGTGCGTTGTAATTGAGAATGTCAGGTAGTTTTAAACTGTTAAGAGAAAATTGTTTTATAAAATTTAAAATAATTAAATAAATTGACATGTCATTAAAAATAGGTGTTTCAAAAGTGAAGCATTGGAGACCAAATTTTAATTTGGTAGTCTGTCAAGTTTTTTTTTTTGCCACATAGGAAGCAATTGTCTTGACGGTGATGACATATCACTATTTTTTTAAATATAAGCCACGGTTGCATTGGAGATGCTCTTAGGCTTTCATTTAATGAATTTTGGCTGTTCAGAATATTATTAATAATAATAGATAATAGAAGCATTATCATTAGTTTAATAGTCTAATTCATTTAGGATTGTTTAATTCGTTTAGGATTGATAGGTGGTTTATTAGGAGAAAACCACAAACTCCTTACCTAACGTGTAGGGTTATCAAATTGTTAGCACATGTATATGTACACATCCAACTCTCAGTTATTCTCTATGCATACTTCTCTTTCGATAACAAAGCAAATAATATAGAAAAAACCACCGTTTCGTAGATTAAGTCTGTGTTCCAGGTAAAGTTCTTAAACCTTGTTTCTCTTTAGATATTTATTTACAGTTTTAATCTCTCTTAAAACTCTTTGTTTTTTTTAAATATCTTATTAACAAAGATTGGGCCTTTATCAATTGTTCAATTTTAGTTTTTGGGTGGAGATGTTTTAATGCATGGATTTTGGAGTTCATTAAAGAGTTCGAATTTGAGTGTTAGTGTAGATTGCAATTTTGAGATATCTTAATATTGGTGAAGCAACTTAGTGTTGATTATTTTAATTATATTTGTAGGTTGCAATTGATGGTAAATTTTAGTATGAGAATAATGGACTTATATATCAACTTGTATTATACTTTTCGGAATTTTTGATGGTGATTATCTTAGGAAGATTTTTATTCTAAATCGGTCTCATATGCAGAATTGTTGAATCGTCAAACTGACCTTGTGGTATTAGAGTAATTTTAAACTGATATTGGGGATGTATTTAGGTCTGATTTTTGATACTATGGTTTTAGAGATATAATTGAACCAGGTTAAAAAATTTCGTGAATTTTGGTGATATGTAATTATTTTATTTCGGTGGGTATATTTGAGGTTTAAGCCATAACAGTTAGGCTGATAGTCATGATCTCTTGGTGTCGTAGGAGTTTTAATTCTAAAACAGAGATGGATAAAATTCTGATTTTCAATATAGAGATATATTACTGGTATCTTAGTCTATAAATAAAATTTTAGAGTTTTTCATGGTATGTAGGGTTGTTAAACTTTGATACGAAATCCGGTTGGAGGATCGAAATTTACGCTGTCAAGATTGACCCTTGTGTGCGTAGGAAATTATAGAAATTCATAGGTGTTTGATAAAATTATGATATTTTGAGGGGAATTAATAATCTGATGTTTAGGTTTATTGACTAAGTTTTGAAATATTTTGAGGCCCTTAAGATTTTCGAATCACTAACGTTTGAGCACTAAAATCTGTTTTACTGGAATTTCTACAATAAAATGAATAAAAATGTATTTTCTTCTAAGAAGTGGAGTCAGATTTCTTGTATTTGGTTAATTTGATTGAAGGATCATTATTCTAAATGTTTAGGTTCCGCGTGTGACTTTCCAATATCGTTAGTGAAGCATTAAACTTGCTACCTTCCAAGATAAGTGGTTTTTGTATAGTATGTGGTTGCAAAAAAATATATATATATATGAAATAAATTTAATTGTTATATTTTTATGTTCTGAAACGATTTATATATATATATATGCTTATACTTGTGTAAACTCATATTTTTCTACTTATATATTCGTTACTTTTATTTATCCAATTCTTTAAATGAGTTTTGCCTTTACTTGAACACTTCTTTAAAAGTTTATATGTTCCGTTCTTTTGTGCTTTAGTAATGCAAATGTATTATTATATACATATTTTGAAAGTAATGTTTTAGCTAAATGTCAGTAGTAAATGAAATGTAATGGAACGGTGATCACTAGTGAAAATGTAAATGCAGCGCGTGCGACAAATGAAATGTTATGATTTTGGTCATATACCAATTTCTGAAATGTAAATGGCTGGGTCACCGGGGGTATTGGTGACACTACTTGACTTGAGCTTATCTTTATGAAATATTATTAACCGTTATCGTACAATGCAAATATTACTTTTACAAGTTTACTTGTATATGAATATTTGATTTTTGATTTTATGTACTCTTTAAAAGCTTGTTGTATTTGTTATAAATGTTTTCGATTGTGTATTATGTAATGCTTATTGAGTTGACAGCTCACCCCTAGTAATTTAATATTTTGCAGACAGAGATTCTTAAGAGCTTACCGTTAGGGCAATAGACTTGTAGTTGGAAGTGATTGAGATTTTATGTAACGATTCCCTTTTTATTTTGTTACTTAGGTTTTGAATTTAGGATTCTTGGAACTGTTTTAATTTCCTTTAGATCGTTTTGGACCCCTTTTATTGGTGTTATTTGGAGATATATTTTCGTTGAAGAATTATTTAATTGGAGGTATTTTTTTTTATATATATTCATCAATTTTCTTTGGAGAATTAATTTATAGTTCATATCAAAATACTTAATTACTCTTTGAGTTTTAGGTTTTGGGGTGTTACAATATCAGGTCATCATCAATTCAAATTCAATCCAGAGGACCACTCTATCTCTACTCCGCAGGCCTACTCCTAGTTCTGGAGGCGCATGCCTTTCCTATCTTGTTGCTCTGCCTAATTGCAGGCGCATGCCTTTCCTTTAGACCCACCTGCATTTTTCGCCCACATGCCCAGGAATTCTTTCCCTTTTTGCCTTCTCTTGTTTAATATTTTTTATTGGGCGCTTTTCATATATGACCTTTTCCAACGTTTTGTTTCTAGGAAATGACCTTTGAGTTATAAAGTTGCAAAATAGTGTTTTCTTAATGTTTAGTTTCTAGGAAATAGCCTTTGGATGACAATATTTTGAATAAAAAACTTTAAGGAGGGTATTGAGGGAAATTCCAGGTATGGGATTTTAGAGGGTAATGTGGTAAATTGGGTTGTAAGAGCATCTCCAATAGGTCGAAAAACAACACCTCCTTGACTATTAATAGGGAGGCTGGACTGGAATTTGCTCTACCAGCCTCCCTATCTCACTCCCTACATTATTTTCCGGCCAAAGCCTCACTTAATCTAAGAAGAGAAGGCTTCCTCCCTATTTTGTTTTTTCACTCCTCAATTCAAATGAATGGTCAAGATGAGTCCACATCCTTCATATTTAACAGTCCAAATTTAATGCAAGGAAAATATAAGGAGCAATTTTTTTCACTCCAAACCATTTTAAAAAGAATTTTAAATTGTAAATAAATAATAACATTTATTTAAAAATAATAATATTTCTTTTTTAATGTAAATAATATTTCAAATTTGATAACAATAATATTTTATCATAATAATATATTATTTAAACATAATAACATTTTAAATTTATTTAAAAATAATAATATTTCTTAAAATAAATAGAAAATAATAATGAGTCATGTTTAGAGAGGCTTATTGAAGTGTTAACTTTTTATATGGTTCCATATTTATAAAAAGTATAATAGACTTCCTAAATATAAGGAAAATATAGGGAGTCTTATTGAAGATGCTCTAAAAAACGACTAAAAGTGCAATTCTAGTGGAGCGGTCTATTTCCTAGAAACTAAACGTTGGTAGAGACTCTTTTCTACCATTTCCACTTATTTATTTTTTTACGTTAACGCCTGCTTTAAAATTGGTTTCTTTTGTTGGAAAAAAAAAATCCTAACCAAGAAAATTTAGTGAGTAATGCAATAAGTAGAAACAAGAATTTTTGGTGATAGAAGGACTATCATCAATATTCGATACAGACACTTATCATCAAGGTTTCTTTTATAATTTTGTTTTTTTAATCTCCACCATCTTTTTATTTTTATTTTTTTATTTTTAACAATAAATTGCAAAAAAATAAAAAATAAAAAAATAAATAAAAATCTTAACCATCGATCTCTCACACAGACAGTGGAGATAAAAAAACAAAATTATAAAAAATTAAAAACAAATAGTAAAAAAAGACGTATATCCATTGTCCATCACTAAAATGAGCAGTGGAGATAAAAAATTTAAAATGAAATGATAAATAAATAATTTAGAAAATAGATAGATGCATCTCCACTGTATATCTATTAGATAGCGGTTGAGATAAAAAAAAATTACAACATAAGTTTCAAAGTTAATAATTCAATTTTTTTTTTTTTTTTTAAATGAGGTTGTGATCTATCCCATATTGGATGTGAAGATCCAATACGGGTTGGAACTCCACGACTCCACCTCTGTTTTTTATTTTTAAATTTTTTTTTTTAATTCCGTTTTTTTATTTAAAAAAAAAATTGATCTCCATTGTCCATATCAAGATGAACGGTGCAGATCCATTTATTTATTTTCTATTTTTTTAAAAAAAATTTATAATTTTTATAATTTATAGACATGTGAAAAATACCAAAATATTGTTTAGTTTTACCAATGTTTAACTAACAAAACCACCTAAATGAGCTATTTTTCAAACTTTAGGAATTCATTTGATAAAAAAAAAATACAAAGATAAGTAAAAAAAAAAAAAAAAAAAATTTGACATTTCCAATTTTTTAATTAAGTAAATTACTTAATTAAAAAAATAAAAATTAAAAATTAAAAAAAAATCATCAAGAACTCAACTAGAGATCTAGATCGGAGGAGATGAACTATAGAAATAAATTACATTCTACAAAATAAATTACTTTAAGCACCAAAAAAACACCGAAAATATCCTAATATAAATAAATTTGTTTACTTAATAACCATTATATTCTACAAAGAATAATCTTGGGTACTGAGTATCCAAAATACTGATCACATCAATAGGAGTGTAGCACTTTTTTATTTATTTTTATTTTTTTTTATCTCACAAATTGGACCACATGCTACACTTCCATTGGTGGAGTCAGTATTTTGGATACTGACCGGTTAGTACCAAAACATTATTCTTCTACAAAATAAGGGAAAAAAAAAAAAAAAAAAAAACCTTTCTAACAAGCTCTAAAACATTTTCTTAAATAATCCCATTAAATAAGTATAAACTCATAGGGTTGTTAGAGTAGCGGTCCACTCCAAATAATTTTTTTAAGGCCCCTCTTGTGTTTTTGCTTTTTCACTTTTCGTGTTGCATGTTGGTGTACTTCAAATTGTAAGGTTTTTGATTCTGCAATTAATCAATTATCATAAAAACTTTAAAACAACACTAAGTACATAAAGCAGCAACACCATCATATCTTTAAATATGGTTTTTATTAGTTAACATGATTTTGGTCTAAATGGCTCTCTATTTTAAAGAACCACCAAGAGGCTCTCCAAATGTAGGGAGCCATTTCAAGCTCCCTATCTTTTCTCTCTGATTATTTATTTATTTTTTAATATTTTTAAGTTGATTTATCTTCTCTCTTTTATTTTTACAATTTAAAATAAAATAAATTTATTCATATTTTAAATTTAAAAAATATTAAAATATTAATGACTAGCTATAATGGAGATGATGATTGGAGTGGGTTGCTACCTAAAATAAGTAAAATTTAGCTAAAATTTAGAGAGCATGGTTAGAGATGTTAAAACAAAACATCCACATTTCTTTCCTTTCATTCTATTTTCTGTCACGTCCCAAAATCCGGTTACGTGATTGAAATATTAAAATCAATTCGTGAACCAGGTAAGTGTAAGATTCTCTTATTCTATAAGTCTCAATTTCAATAAAATAAAGTTTTTACCTAACTTTCAACAGACTTTCCTCTGTATTTGGATCATTCCAAAAACATTTCACCTGTTAATTAATAACATTGATTCCAAATGTTATAGGCAAATTTCCACCAAAATCCATTAGATTCAATAACTCAAACTCAAACCATATGATTATACAACCATTTAGAAATAGTAAAATTCTCAAGTTTCATATCAAGTTCTTATATGCCTTACATAATTTTCTTTGGCATATTAATGAAATATACAATAGCTACTAAACATCAAATTTTAAGCTGTAAATAAACATACACATCGTCTTTCTTAGTTACCCAATATCTCCCCAAACAAGAGTGTTGAAACAATATCACTCATTCCAGGTTACAAACTCAATTCACAATGCATTAGTTCCTTATGACTTTAAACCATTACACACCACAATATACTGAACATTTATTTCATAGTTTAGATATATCAATGCCACATATATGTATAATCTGTAGCATACTTATTTAACAATTTCTTTTGGGCTTGAGTTTGAGATTTACAACTTAAATGCCTACATACCATATACTCAATAAGGATTAAAGTCTTCGTAGTTCATTAACAATAAATCAAATTAGAAAACCAGTATCCATATCATAAAATTAAATTTAACCATGCTCAATACATTTATCAAACCAATTAACCATGTCTAATAGATTCATCTTTACAAATCTATTCTCAGAATAACAATGATATATTAATTAGATACCAAATATAATATATTCTCAGGGTAACAATGGTATATCAGTCAAATACCAAATATAATATATTTCAGGATAACAATAGTATATCAATCAAATACCAAGTATAATATATTATTAGGATAACAATGATATATAAATCAAATACCAGGTATAATTCTTTTGGTGTCATTATACAAATTAAATAAGAGTACATCATTCTTATGTTTCCATAATTGCATTCAATTATACCTTATGAAATCGTAAATGGGCACCAAGGGATACACTCTAACCCACATAATTATATAAAGGGCAATGCCCTAACTTTCACCGCCACACACAAGGATGTTCCAACACACACTGCATACAAGGGTACTGTACAAGTACCACAGAACAAGGGTACCATTCCACATCTTAGCTGGCATGAGGAGCATAACAAGTACCACATAACAAGGGTACTACCTCATCCTATTTGGCATGAGGATACCGCAACCATTCCATACTATAAAATACAAGGTCATTCTTGGAATCAAACAATACTTACTCAAGTTTTCCTTTCTCAATTATTACTCATAATTGCATATATTCCGTAATATTTCATAAGCATAATACATAGAATCGCCATCACATAATTCAAAGACTGAATCATAGTTCATACTCAAATAATTAATACATGGATACGTGAAATACAACACAACTCCCTTACTTTACCTGATATAATATTCTCTTATATTATCAGTATGACAATAACATACTTATTTTCATTTCAACAATACAATCATTCAATCGTTAACTAATTAACAAAATCAATTTAATTAAGTCCATATTTAATTTAGAGTTTAGAATTCCCCCTACATTGGTCATGAGCACTAGGATTTTAGCTTTTTAGATTGAATCCATTTCATGGCAATTACAATTACATTCTGAATATGTAATAACTAATAACACACCTATAAGATTACGAAATCTAAATTCAAAAAAAGCTCGGATAATAACAATCTCAATTATCAAATACTTAGAAATCTTAGGACACCCACACATAGGTATTAATATCTTGAATAACATTCATCGCAAAGAATATTTACTATACCATTATATTAATTTAAACTCAAATACCTAACATGATGTCTAACCGTGTTAACTCTAAAAGAGTTTAACACTTGCAAATATTCGTTCCAAGTCCATAATAGTCTCAATAACACTAGTTCCCATATTTTCAATACCCGTTAATCAATTTAACAATATTTATAATCAAATTGGGAACAAATACAACATCAAATCTTCAGTAACTTAATTATCCAATTATCCAAATATTATATATTGTCACAAATCTAATTCAACAATTAAAATTATTTGTTTAATAATTTCCTTGAATACCCATAACTTCTTTTATACAACTTACACTATCAAGATGCAATTATAAGATCAATTGATCAAAATATACTAAAATCCCTCATCTAATTTCCATAAATTACTCTTGAACAATCATTTATGCATACAAGGGACTTTCAAATCTTAGAGAAAAACAAACTCTATAAAATGAGCAAAACAACATAACAAAACTTAGGAAGAATTATAAACACCAACCTAAATTCCAATTTACCACCCACGGAAAATTAAATTAATTTTTCTCCTATTTTCTTCCAGTTTCTTCTTCTCTCCTTTTTTTTTTTTTTTTTTTTTTTTAATCTGATCTCGTCTTCTCTTCTTTATTTTTATTTATTTATTTGTTTTGTTCTTATCTCCCTTTCATTTGATTGCACCGAGTCCACCGCTTGGACTATTATTATTTTATAGTTTTCCTTTAAACTTGTCTCTCATATATTTCAATTCATCAAATTGTATTAGGAAATTATATTTCGACCCCTATATTATTTCTTATTCATTTTCAGTTCATCAAATGCATAAAACGTTGCATTTTCATCCCTTATCTCATTTTACATTTAAAAATAAAAATCAGCTAAATACCTATTGATTTGGATCCAATTCAAATCATTATTTCACTTGTGATAATTTTAAGCATTGCCAACACTAGCATTTTGGGTCTCAAATCCTTTAGAAACTAAATTCAACCTAAATTCGTAATAATTGGGACCAACTATTTACAAACGGTTTGACCCATTTTCAGGATATTACATTTTCCCCCGATTTCTTAGCATCTGAATACATCATTATCTATATATCTAAACCCAAAATACCATACATGTAATATTTCAAAAAAAAAAAAAAAAAAAAAAATCCAAAATACTTCCTCCAAAATTCTTTCTTTTCATTTTATTTTCCCCCATTTTCTTGACATCCAAACACATCATTATTAACACCAAAACACACTATCCACACTGATAAGTAATAGAAAGGGTAAATTGCATAAACATATCCCGATTTTAGGTGTAATTTCAGCTATATTCAACTTTTACCTAAAATTGTACAAACATCCTTTACTTTACTGTTAGTGTTCAACGATTATATTTAACCTTTAACCAAATTGTTAAGAAAATATATATTTTAAATATATATTTAATTGATTCCATATATATATATAATTAATTTGCTTTGATTCAAAAGATATTATTGTTATTTTTGAAGTTAAATTTAAATCAGACGAGATCAGGTTGGTCTGATGGTAAACCCTTCACCTACACCACGAGATTGTGGGTTTGAGTCCCCTTCCTTTTAAAAAACCTTAAATTTATGTAATAGCGTAATACTTAAAAAAAAAAAATGGTTAATTAAATCTAAACAAATAAATGACCTGTATTAATTATAAAATAATGTTTGGGTATTGACTACCCAAGATATTGACCCCACCAATGAGAATATAGCATATGACCCAATTTATAAGATAAATATAAAAAGTAAAATAAAAAAGACCACGTGTTACATTCTTATTAGTAAAGTCGGTATTTTGAGTACTGACTGGTCATTGTCCGAGCATTATTCTTAATTCTATTAAATTTGGAGGATCCAAATCCATTATAGAGAAGTCTGTTTATCCAACTGCAAAGTTAATACGAAATGGTTTTTTTATTTTTATTTTTATTATTATTAAGAGCGAAACCCTAAAAATATCACATGGTACTATTGTAGCAGGTCTAGTAGACTAGCAATTCAGTGCAGTATGTAGTTGGTGGGTGTGCATGCCAAGGTCAAAGGAAGAAAAGCAGAAACATCCATCAGATTGCTAACACGTATTATTAAAGCTTATTTTTCTCTCTTAAGTCTTGTCTGATCATTATCACGAGCCTAACTCTCTCCTTCTCCTCCTCCAGTGTCACAGCTGTAAGTCTTGGTAACCACATCATCTCCATTTTAAACCGTTGAATTTGTGATCATGCGCGCTCTCGTTGCACTTAACACCACATGATCGATCATGATTCATGATCTTGCTATATAGACTGATGCGATGACTCTCTAGTTGCTTTAATTTACTCATATCTAACCATCATCATTATAAATATATATGAATGTCTCTCGATGGACGGGAAGGAGCATTAAAATCACTTGTATTAGCTATATCAATGAATTGACAAGCCAAGACTACTTGAAAAGTTGGAATAATATATATATATACTCAATGCTTCCATATAGTCCAACAAATTTTGCATTGAAATTCTCAATTGTTTTTCAACCCAATAATTGCAGCAGCAGTCCCTCCCGCTCGCCTAGCTTCCCATCGGATAAATTTTACTCTTTTATTATTATTATTATTCAGCTAGTACTTGTAAGATTGATAAATATTATATATATATATATTACAAGTGTCGTCTTCTAGGGTAGGCCCTCCACACACACAAAACCTTAATTTTCTCTTCAAATAAGAATTTAAATTTAAAAAATATCATCGATCACATAAGAATTACAGTTGAGGCCTCTAGTTATAATAATTAATAAGCCTAGCTATGATCTAGTACGTTGTAGTGTATAGTTGGGTACAGTGGGAATGCAGGAGAAGGACAGAGAGAGAGTCAGCCCCCACCACAGCTTTCATGCAGCCCTATGCTTCTACCACCTGTGAAGGCTCATGATACATCCGTGTCCATAGACTCTTTCATAGCTTCTTAGCTGGCCACATGATGCTTCTTTTTAATTCACTATTTCACAGGGTGGGTGGGTGCATGCTTATTATGTCTTTATTCATTTTCTCTCACTCTCTCAACTCTCAATACCCTTATAAATAATGCCATTGCTAACCCTTCTCTTAATCAACCATCATCTCACATTTTAGGGTTTCTTTTTGTGCTACTCTTCCCAATTTCTTCTTTCTCAGGTTTCTGCTTACCTGTTTTTTTGTTTTTTTTTTCCTTCTTTTGTATGCAAGAGTTTTCCTCCTTTCTAAGTTTGGTACTGATTTATCTTCATTTTTTTTCTTTTGGTTTTCTCTAGCTTCTTTTGTACGGTCTTGGTCTTCTATTTTGGAGATCATATGTACAGCTTCCTCACGTATAGATCTTCTTTTCTTTCGCAAATTTTCATTTGTTAAACAGTACTCTATATTTATATATATAACAATTCTTCAATCATACGACAACATGATTTCGAAAAGATGAATTTGCATGTCTTCCATTTTAGGAATTCATATATTTGTTTCATGAAAAACTAGCTAGTATACTAAATTTAGATGTGAATATGCTTGGAAGTTATTATAAATGCTAAGTTCTACAAGGGAAAAAGTGAAGCTGCCAGCATGATCTAGCTTCGGTTACAATACTATAAATATACAACTCTAGCTAGGTCATGCTCTGACAGCCTCACTCATTCCTAATTGGGGACCCAACAGGCAACAACAGTTGCTTCAAATCTTAGCACAAAACGCCATATCAACATCACTGTAAGTATATTCTTCTTTATTTACCAAGTCGCATGCATGCGTTCACTTTTTTGACCTTTGCTTTTTTATTGTTGTTTTTTTTTTAATCTAATATTACCTGGTTTGTATGAACAGCAAGAAAGTCGGTATTACTTTTTGGCTTCTTATAAGTTTATAAAAAGATGTTCACGCCTCACAGTAGCGAAGACGTACATCATTTATATTAATCTGGGAAAAAAGTACATTCTATAAAGATACATAAAACATATCGTATGATATGAAGTAAAAAAATATTATTGTGTGGTAATTAAGTAGCATTGTTCTCAGGTGATCGTTTAAAACTTTTAAGAGCACAAGTTTATAAGTGCTGTTGCTTGTTGGAAGATTTGTAATTCTTTTATAATATTTCTTAAATTTACTTGAAAATCATTTGAGCTAGTTGCCACGAATCACTACTTATTTGGACCATTGGATAGGAATGATGTGGATTCATCTTGATCACTTATTTCATTTGAGTGATAAAAAATTAATAGGGAGGATGTCTTCCCTTCTTACATTTAGGGAGTGAGATAGGAAGGGTGTTGGAGAGCAAATTCCAGTCCAAGCCTCCCTATTAATAGTCAAGGAGTTTGTGGATTTTGTGGATTCCGGCCTCTTGGAAATGCTCTTAGGGAACTACATTTTTAGTTAAGAAGATTTTCTTGAACTAATGACAATTTAGTTACGGCTGATTTAAGTCCAGTGAATTAAACAATGAAAATGATGAATCAATCGATGTACTGCTTATTTAAGAGTTCAAAAGTCTTTTATATTAAGTGAACATTTTATTTATTTTTATATATACATATAAGTACATAACAAAACAAATTTTGAGTAAAGGGCATATTTGAATAAAATTTCTTCTATATTCTGGCCATACTGTTATTACTTATGATGACTGACATTGTGATTTAATTACAATGGAAGGGCTATTTTGTAATTCCATCACAAATAAATGATATATATATAAGATTAATAAATGAGTGATATTATTGAAAATCCACTAAAAATCAAACAAGTAACTTCAATACAATGAATTAAATTGATTTTCTTGACATGGTACGTTTTATGTGTAATAGATGGCAGTCTATTGCACCAGCAAAGTACAAGTACAAGAACTATTGAACTGGTTATAAGTCAGACTTGTACATATAATGGCTCAAATTGTTTGTAAATTGTAATAGACACATCTACCAATAATTCCATCATATATGAAATCTTATTTCTTTATCTCTTCTATGTTTTAAATTAATGTATTGATGTATACAATCCAAGTAGTCTTTGAATCCAAAAGTCTTTTTTAATTACAAACTTGAATAGAAATTACTATGGTGTTTTGTGCATCAATCATAAATCAGGCTACAATGTCAAATAAGTCAAAACTTAACACACTCGATAGTGTATTAAAACCAGTAAGTTAAAATGAATTCTAGAGGTGTCAATTTGGATCATCCGAATCCGAGATTATTTTTATTTATTTTTTTTGCTTTGTTTTTCTTTTTTTTTGTTGTATTTTTGTGATTTTTGGATCTAGGTTGGTCTTGTTCCGAAAAATTTCGGATTGGATTGCCTAAAAAATAGTCTCCCAACCGGATAATTCATACTGGATATGAAAAATGGACATTTTCAAATTCAGTTCATGTTTAGATTCGGATGGATATTGACATTTTCGAATTGGATTCAAACTTATGTTCGGATTGGATTTAGACTTTTTTTCGGCTTTAAAAATAATAATTTAATTTAAACTGTGTTAATTTTTTTTTTAAAAAAGTGTGTAATGTGCATTGTGCACACACATTGCACAAAAATATAAGTTTTTTTTATTTTTTATTTTTTATTTTTTTATGTCATATCTAATTCGGATCAAATTCGGTTTCAGTTTCGGATCAATTTTGGGATTCAGATTTGGTTTCAAATTTGGCTCAGAGTTGGATCATCTTCGATATTTTTTCCATTCCATATCCGATTTTCGGATATGAACTTTTTTTTTTCCAGAAATTTTAGACTGTATCTGAATCATCTGATTCGATTTACACCTCTACTGAAATCAAACAATCGGCCATAATGTCAAATAATTTTGTACAAAATCGTGTGTTTTTATAAATAGAAAATTAGTGTCATTTAAGATTTTAGGTTGAAATATCTTTAGTAAAGATGCATTTTAAAATAAAATTTGATTGTAATCAGATACAACATGTTACATCATAAGTCTAATTTTTTAAAATTAATTAAATGAATCTAACGAAAGAATTAAAATAAAAAATATAATTTTTAATGCACCTTTTGGTTGGTTGGTTTGCTCGAATTGGTGACTTGTCGAATCTTCACCTGTTAACAGAATCTCTAGAAATGGAGAATATCTGAGTCTCCACTGCATCCATGATTTTCCACTTTAGTGGACTTTGATTTTTTTTTTTTTTTATTTGATATGTATTTTTTGTTTGTTTGTTATTAATTAATGTGAGTAGTTTTTATTTATTAATTATGCTTTTTAATGGATTATATTTGTTTTTTTTTTTAACTATTGATTAATTAAGGTTATAATGTATCTTCAAAAAAATAAATAAATAAGGTTATAATGTTATAAGTTTAGGTCAACTTTTTATTTATTTTTTATTTTCCCTCCTAGTTCCATCAAACAATCAGTTAAACTTAGTGATGGACTAATGCTCAATAGTTTCTTGCCCTCTGTATTTAATAGTGGATAAATGATGAGATGGGATTGGTTTAGTAAAATACCCCTCACACCTATATCACGAGGTTGTGGGTTCGAGTTTTTCTCATCCTAAAAAGTCCCGAATTTATATAATATTTCAAAAAAAAAAAAAAAGATAAAATTGCTTAAACATGGAATATGGTTAAAGTTTAGGGATATTTATACAATTGACCCTTTTTAACCAGCCATCATAAAAACTAAAAAGATCAAGATTTTCTTTAACACCTCTCTGGTTTTCATCTTCCAGTAAAATGGGCAATCGGGAAAAAATGGAGAAATGAAGACTAATTTAAAATTATAAAAAAGAAGGTAAATATTATAAATCTTGGAAATAAAAAAAATAAGCCAAAAAATAAATCTAAACGAAAAGATAAGGAAAAAAAAATCCAAAAAACAAAGTCGATACTTAAGCCAAGACTTAATATGATTGAGCTTCAACTATTTTATTTTATTTTATATTTTTTGTTGTTGTTTATATGCATTAATTATTATTATTTTTGTATGTAGAAAACGATTAAAGATTTGCTTGCTTTGTTAATTGTTAAGAAGAATGAATTTATAGAGATTAGAGAGAGTATGGAGAACTTGGGTTTTAAGATAAATACTAATATTTTGGTAAGTTTCATCACTTTGGTATAAAATTTGAAACTTAGGGGGTGTATTGGATTGTGATTTTAATAGACAATTTTGGGGAGTAAAAGTCTAGTGGTATTGGATTGAGACTTTTTAATAAGTTAGATAAGTCTGGTGGTATTCGATTATGACTTTTAAGATTTTTTTAAAAAGTCCATAATGTCTTGTGGTATTGGATCCAGACTATAAAGATTTTTTTAAGAGTCCAAAATATCTTGTGGTATTGGATCCAGACTTTTAAGATTTTTTTTAAGAGTCCAAAATATCTTGTGGTATTGGATCCAGACTTTTAATAGATAGCAAATTATCTAGTGGTATCGGATTGAGATCAAGATTTATAGGATTTCATGACAATATGGATTATCTAGACTTTTTAATGATAAATATAAATACCAAGACATCAAAATTGTCTTGCCTTTTCACATCAGACTTTTCATGCTCGCTCAAGATTTTTCAGAAAATAGCAACAAGGTTGTGAAGAAACCCTAACAACAGACCAGGTAACCTTTTTCTGCAAATTTCAACAATAAGCATTCAGAAACAAACACATTCAAAGAGAAAACATAATAATACCCATGCAATTTTGTTTCATTAATCGGTTTGATTAACTCGAAAACTAACAAGAAGTAAATGATTTTCATACTGTAAGTTTCCACAATATGCATTCAATAACAATAAGCATGTCAACAATGTACATGGTAAACATAAAGTAGTGTCAACAATTTCAAACCAAATTAATTAATTAGTTTTATTCTTAGAAGTAATTCATAACTTGTATACTCCAAATTTCAACAAGATTGTTTTAATTTTTTTTTTTTCAATAATTAGATGGCTTGAGAGATATTAAACAATATGATACCTATAAAATGGTTATTGTGCTTGTTTTTTAGAATTTTGAATGTGTTGATGGCTATTATTCATACTATTGTGGTATTTGTTTATGTACATTTTCATTGTGTTGATGCGTGTTCTAAAAGAATACATCTTATTTGGGTTTTTTTTAGCTCAGACCAGCTACCTTGTTTGGGTTTCTCAACTTGTTTCTCACGTTTTTTCACTTTTCTTTTCAAGTCACTACTACAAAAAACGCAAAAGAAATCGATTTATTTTTCATTTCATTTTTTGTGTGGTTTTGTGTTCTGCTGGAGATATTTTTGTGTAAACTTTTTCCTTAAAACTGAATATTTTGGCAAGGAAATAATTTTTTTCATCAGCGTTGGGTTCTTCGATTTTTTGATACGAATCCAACGGTATAATGAACGTAAAATTATGGGCAGTATTTAGAAAGTTATGATCAATTATTCAGTCAAAAGTCAGAAGTGACGCGCAATCCGCGAATGAGGTGTGTTCTTTGCTCTTTTTCCTTAAAACTGTATCTTTTGGCAAGGAAATGAATTTTTTCGTCCATGTTGGGTTCTTCAATTTTTCGATACGAATCCAACGGTATAAAGAACGTTACATTCTAGGTGGTATTTTGAAAGTTATGATCAATTATTCAGCCAAAGGTCAGAAGCGACGCGCAATCCGCGAATGAGATGTGTTCATTGCTCTTTTTCCTTAAAATTGTATCTTTTGGCAAGGAAATGAATTTTTTCGTCCATGTAAGGTTCTTTAATTTTTCGATACGAATCCAACGGTATAAAGAACGTAAAATTCTGGGCCGTATTTTGAAAGTTATGATCAATTATTCAGTCAAAGGTCAGAAGCGACGCGCAATCCGCGAATGAGATGTGTTCATTGCTCTTTTTCCTTAAAACTGTATCTTTTGGCAAGGAAATGAATTTTTTCGTCCATGTAAGGTTCTTTAATTTTTCGATACGAATCCAACGGTATAAAAAACGTAAAATTCTGGGCGGTATTTTGAAAGTTATGATCAATTATTCAGTCAAAGGTCAGAAGCGACGTGAATCCGCGAATGAGCTGTGTTCATCGCTTATTTTCACACTTTTCCAAATCGATTTTTGGAATATTTTCTGAATGAAAAGTGTTTTTTTGCATGTCTACTTTCTTGTATCAAAATTTGAACAAATAATGTTTAGTATTTTTAGAGATGTGCACTTGAATGTGGACATATGTCAGATTTGAATAGTTTGCAGAGATGGAAATAATTGCCTTTTTAGGACTCCACCCACCAATTAATGGTGTCTAGTGCTATTTTCTCTTTAAAAAAAGAGTCCAAAAAGTCTTTAAATAAAGTCTAGATAATCCTAATAGTCTATAAATAAAATCTAGATAATCCTAATAGTCTATAAATATAAAGTCTAGATAATCATAATAGTCTATAAATAAAGTCTAGAGACTCTTTTTTTAAAAATTCCAAAATCCTGAAAGTCTAGTCCATATAATCCTAATAGTCTTTAAAATCCTAAAAATCCATAAAATCTTGCCACCCAAAAATTGTCTATTAAAATCATAATCCAATACACCCCCCTTATTAATTTGGTGACAATGACAATTAAATAAAAAATATTTAAAAAATAAAAATAAAACGAACAAAAATAAAATATTCTAAGAATAAATTAAATTACAACTAATGTATGAAATTATTATAAATTAAAAAAAAAAGATAATGAAAAAAAGAAAAAAAAGAAAAAAAACAGAGAGACGAAAGCAATGATTTTAGTCCCAGGACTAGTAAACCCACCAGTATAGGTGGGTTTATTTAGTCCCATGTTGATATGACTATTGGATATTGTTGGGAGATAAAGTCCCAATCCCTTACAGCGGTTCTTCCAAACATGGGTTTAGGATTAACATAATCCAATCCAATCCTAATCCTGACCATGTTAAATGTTTTCAACTTACTTAAATGAGTTATCTACAAATTTCAATTTATTTTACATTATATTTTTATATAAAGAAGTTGACATCTTTTCTCGTTATATTTATACATAAAATATCTTTCCTTTTCGTTATGTAACAAGTTGTTAATACTTTCAAAAAATAAACAAAGCTGCTATGATTGGTGGAACTTTCTTGGTGTGGATTCTGGTGGCTCATGCATTTTGGATGGCATATTAATAGAGCAAATTTATATTTCGTTTTTTCTTCATCATGTTACGTTCATGGGTTCCCGAGGCGGGTCTGGGTCTGGGTCTTCTCAAGACCCATGGTTGAAGACCTGGACTTGAACCCGTGAACATATTCAGGTATGGTATTAGGTATGGGTCTCACAATGTTTCGCGGGTCTAGGTTTGGGTCTAGCTTGACTCGACCCATTGCCATCCCTACGAGCAATGCTAAGCAGCCTGGGATGGTCAAATGGCAGAGGCTGTGAATTGGAGCTTACAAGATTAATTATGATGCTACAGTTTGTGTAAAGAAAAAGCTCATCGGTTTGGGGATCTGTGATTCTCAAGGAAAGGTTATGGCTTATAGTGCTCAACAAATGGTTGGTTGTTTTTCTCCTTAGATGGCGGAGGCTTTAGCTGTGTTGCGCGGGTGTCATCTTGCAAGATATTGTGGCTTGTCTCCTTGTTTGTTTGAAACTGATGCCATAAGTAGTTGAGTGTGGTGGAGATTATCGAATCAGGAAGAACCCCTGGATGATGATATTGGCCTTGTGGTTGGGGACATCTTGGAAATGATTTATTTGGAAGAGGCTGTCTCGTTTGTTCCTTGTCAAGCTAATAGGGTTGCTCGTGGTTTAACTAAATTGGCATTGAATAATTCTCAAGTTTGTTTTTGGATGGAATCGGTTCATCCCTGCTTGGAGATGGGAGTTACCGAAGGATGTTCCATATTAGTTTTCTTTTGTGTTCTTTGTTTTCCTTTTAAAAAAAAAAAGCTAGTTAGGATCATCCTTTCCTTGATTATAGAATTATGCCGATTACAATTAATAAATTAAATATATAATTTGAAATTAAAAATAATTGTTATCTCAGAAATTTAGTATGACTCATTCGGATCAAATTCATGTCGTTCCCTGTCCGCCTGGCCCAATGTGCCATACAACTCAACATAGCACACTACACAATCGGGCCTAACAATTATCGTGTTGTGTCGTGCTTGACCCACTTTACATGCTAGGTTAGATAATTTTAATGATCAAGATAAATTGTGTAACTTAAAATTTATAATTTAAAAATATATATATATATATTTTTTAAATAAATAAGTTGTGGCCCATGGGCCGATCTGACATAAACCAAATATGTATTGGACTGTATTGACACATGGGTTATGCTAAACTATGTCCATAATAATTAGACCCGGTCATTGCCCGACAAGACACTATTTCTTTCTTGAAGTGCCCAACACGGCCTATAGCTTGCATAGGCCTTGCTAATGTGGGTCGAGCCGGCCCAACTCATGTCACACCTATAGTCTAACAACTCTAACCTAAGGTATCAAAGTAAAATGGAATGAAACAGTTTAAAAATGTTTGAGCAGAGCTGCAGAGCCAACTCAATTACTCAACAGAAAAGAGATATCCACCTAACTGGAAAAGAATATAGATTTGCAATCTTGTTTCGTAGTACTATAGAGAAGAATATATAGATATTGTTCATCAATACCTACTGATGCAATAAATTTTTGTCCATCTATTCGCTTTAACTTGTGTTGTGCATACAAATATCCTTCGTATAATCAGGTTTTGAATCATATTTTTTTAAATAGTGTAAATCAGCTAATATATATATATATATATATATATATATATATATTTATATCAGTTATCAGGTCAGGTATACCTGATGATATTATCGTGCGCTTTCACTGATTCTTGGTAGAATTAGTGTAAAAATATTTAAACTATTTCTCGGTAGTGAGAATTAGTGAAACCGCACGATCAGACAGTTAGGTATACCGTATACCTGACCTAATAATATATATATATATATATATATATATATATATATATATATATATATAAGGACGGAGGTACGTACTGGTTACACCGGGCTATGGCCCAGTCTAACTTTGAAAAAAAAAAAAACATATATATATGATTTTTTTTTTCAAATATACACACGTAATTGTATCGGTTACACCGGGCTATGGCCCGGTCGAACTTTGAAAAAAAAAAAATCATATATATGATTTTTTTTTCAAATATACACACTTAATTGTATCTCATTATTAAATTACCTAATTAGAAATAATTATAATTTATTAATTTTTTTATGATGCAATAATTTGGTTGGTTTTGGTTGAAAAATATATATTATTATAGAATCAGAAGAAAAATGATAATAAATAATATTATAAAAATTAATAATTCATTTAAAAGCTTTACAAATTCATAATTTTCATTATTACATTCTATATTTCTTAAGCTAGTTTCATTGTATTTAATTCTATTATTATATGAAATACAGTATTATGTCACATGAGTGAATAGGGGTATACATTTTCTTTTTCTTTTTTCTTTTTAACAAAATTCTATAGTAATGTAAAGATTTACTTAAAAGGTTCTAAGTTGAGCCAACAGGAGCGTAGCTCAGCAAGTAGATGGACGAGCTTGGGGCTTAAGTAAATGACTCCCAAGTCAGAGGCTCGAATCCTACAAATGGCGAAAGCTTTAAAAAAAAATCTGGTCCCAGATTAATATATATATATATATATACAGATTTTCTATTATCAGTTCGTCCCGACAATAAATATATCAGGATGAAGAATGTGAACCACTAGATTTACATACTTTGACTCAAAATTTGTCAAAACTTCTCCATAATCCGTGGTCCATATTTTTTGTCCTGATATATTTATTGTCACAGAACGAACTGACAATAGAAAGACTGTATATATGGAGCCCATGTGAAGGTCCTTTAGGCCTCATTTGGTACATTGTATTGGATTGGATTGTATTATATTTAATACAAACATGTGTTTGGTATTGTAAAAAAGAAAAAAAAGAAAAAGAAAAAAACAGCCCGGGGAGAAAAATCGGGTCAAACATTGATAGGGAGAAAGAGGTTATTGACTCTTCTTTTCCTCCCGATTGGCAATGATATCTGTTTCTTCTGCCACCTACTCAGTATCTAATATCGCTCCTGCTGCGGAATTCGATGTTGTAGAGGAATTGGGTTAGTCAAATTCAATTCTAACCGGCTTGTGGTAAAATTTCGTTTTTAACCAACCTTTCTAGTAAAAAGACTATGTTGCCCTTAATGAATTACATGCAGTGTTCTAGTAAGCACTAGGTGCTAGTCGGGCGGAGACTTGGCACCTAGCGCCTAGGCCGATTAGTCGGCGATTAATCGGTTGACGAATTTAGACCTTTTTTTTTTCTGTATAAAAATCCAATCACAAACAAATTCCAATTATAAATCCAAACAAAATTCTTTCCAAATTCATAAATACCAAATAAAAATGATAAATAAAGTTCACATGTAAGTTAAAACAAGAAGTCAAGAAACGTAAACAAGTCAAATAAAAAAAATGATAAAACAAAGCACTAAAATAGACGTACACACTACACACACACACTTAGAGCTTGTTTGGTTGGGCTTTTGAAAAATCTCTATTAGTAAAAGATCTACTTGCAGTAGATCTATTAGAAATAGAGTTTTTGAAAAAAAAAATTATAGTTGTTTGGTTGATAGACTTTTAAAAAAAAAAATGGTCTATTTGGAGAAGCAGCTCCTCATGAGCTTTTTACTAGTAGAGGTTTAAACTCTACTATCCTCTATTCAATTTAAAATAGACAATCTCAAAAACCTAACCAAACAACTCTAAAAAACTCAAATAGACGTTAGTAGACCTTTTGAGGCAGTAAAAAGCTCAACCAAACGAGCACTTACTTCTCTCTTTCTTTCTTCTAGCTTATTCTTCTTCTTCCAGCTTCGTTTCTCTTGCTCTTTCAAAAATGAAAGAAACAAACCCCCAACCTCTCTCTCTCTCTCTCTCTCTCTCTCTCACACACACACACACACACACACACACACACACACACACACACACACACACACTATTACGAGTGATAGGAGATGGCATAGCTGTAGCAGCTGGCCATGATTCTGGAAGGAGATCTGACCAGATTTAAGATCGTGGCGATCAGGCTGATCGGCGGCGGTGGAGGAATCAGTAATCGGAAGAAGAAATCAAAGAAGTTGATGGAGTTGTGGCACAAAATGGTCTTCCCTGTTCGAAGAGTCTGGCTCTAATTGCTAGCTAAGCACCACCATAATATTTTTCTCTGTCTCTCTCCCATTCCCGTGTCCCAGGGCACACCTATCCATGTTTTCACTTATCTCCCTCCGCTCTAGGCTCCCAACATTTGCTGCTGCCAATGATCCTTAAACCACAGAAGCAGGTGGGCGAGTGCCGATTTATCTATTAGTCGTCGACTTTTTCGATTAATCGGCCACTTCGGAATTCGTCAGAATTTCCCCTTTTTGCTGCAGTTTCCGGCCGCCTAGCTGAATTGCATCGATTAATCGGCCTAGGCAGCCATGTTTTCGAACACAGATTACATGTCATACATGTTATATGAAGCATTGAAAATATATTATATGACAAGCTATCGTGTAAAGTTTATTATAAACCCAAAAATTGAAGAAATATGTTATATGATGAACTATGAAATATTACATGGCTAACTATCATGTAACGTTCATCAAAAACCAATTTTTTTGGAAAACTTCAAAATTGATTTTGAAAACCACGACATAATAAAAAATAGTATCAAAACCCATGAAATATACACCAATACAAACAATTGCTAGCTATTCAAAGCATTAAAAACTCACCGTATGGTGACTAGAAGGAAGAAAAGGGATTTTGGAGAGAGAAAGTGAAGAACTAAGAGAGAAGGGAGAAATAGAAGAAAAAAAAAAACTCTAGCGGCATTTTCGTCACTTTTAGGTTAGTTTTGAATAGTTTTTGAAAGTTTCAGTTGAATATAATTTTATTTTGAGAATAAGGTTAAAAATGAATTTTGATTTTAAAAATATGTTAGATTTGTCTATTTGGTTATAAAACTTTCCTATGCAGTTTATGAATTTTGGCATTGGTATTGTGTGCGTGCTCTACATTTAAGAAAAAGAATAACGGAGATATAAATCTTTTTAGGGGGGTGTATTCAACCTAGATTTCGTTGGAGTTTGATGGATTTGTTTTAAGTGATGGATTTCAGTGGAATTCACAAATCCCACAGATTTCAATAGATTTTGTTGGAATTGTGTAAAGAGTTTATTGGAGTTCATTGGAATTCGTTAGTTGGAATTGGATGGATTTGGATGGATTTGTCTTTAAAAAAATGATTTCAACATTTGAAGAAAAATGGTTCCAATATGAAAAAGACTTGAACAACATCAATAAAGCCTTGCAATAATGTCAAAAATTCTTTTGGAAAAAAAAAAAAAAAAAAAAAAAAGAAGCAACCCAAAAAAAAATCAACAACTGGGTTGCTCTCGTGTCATTAGATGTTTACAGGCAGTGCATCTATTGAATTTTGAAACATTTACATGCTCAATAATTATGCTAGTTGGGACTTGGGAGGAGAATTGCTAGCAAAGCACTTGCAGTTGGCATCAGTTCCTATACAATTGCTGAAATATGCTGACCAGATAACTTATCTAAGGTCTGCAGTTGTTTTAGGCTTTTAAATACTAGTTTTAAAAACAATTTCAATCCTCCAAGAAGGAAGATAGATATATATACACATCTTTATATACATATGATTGGTTTGGGAAACATCTGGAATGTTCCACGGCAAACAACAATTCCTGGATCAAACACATTTGGAAGATACTTATGGATTCAAGTTTATATAATTGTCTCATCAACAGAGTCTGAAAAATCACACACCAAGTTGACCATATATGTGTAGAAAATTGCAAAGCTTGGTCATTACTCATTTTGCTTCATTGTCATTGTTTTCATTTTGCATAACATCTTCCCACATATTTGCAGCTATATTAGCTCTCCATTGGTTACCAATTTCACGTTGTTCCTCTTGCATTTGGAAAATTGGTTCAAATTCATCTTCATTAGCGGGTGGTGATGAAGATTCATTATCTAGTTCAATAGGAAATTCATCAGACCGACATTCCCTACGAAGAAAATTGTGTAATCCTGCACAAGCTAACACTAACTCTGTTTGTGTCCTATATGGGAATGGAGGTGCAGACTTGAAAATAGTAAATCTTGATTTAAATATACCAAATATCCTTTCAACGACATTCCTCAAGGAAGAATGACGAAGGTTGAACAACTCATTTTCGTTTTCAAGGGCATGACCATGGCCACCAAAATCTTGGAGATGATATCGGACACCTCTAAACGGAGCTAAGAATTGGCGTCGATTTGGAAATCCACAATCCACTAAGAAATATTTGCCTGATTCAATGAATATCGAATTAGTATGTAACATGCGACCTAATTTACTAATAGAAAAATTATAATCAAAATAATTAAATACATACCAGGTGGCACTTTGAGTCCATTCCTTCTTGATAACGCATCATTTAGCACTCGTGAATCGTGAGCTGAACCCTCCCACCCACTAAGCACATATATGAATTCCAAATCGAAGTTACAAGCTGCTAATACATTTTGTGATATTATTCCATGACGATCGCGATAGCTGCTTACATCGCGTCCGGTTATCAATGCCGGAATATGTGTGCCATCAATAGCTCCAATGCAATCCTGAAAGAAATCCAAACGTTTATACATTAATAAAATATAATAATATTATTATTATTAATTATTGTTTTTTTTGAAACAGCAGTATATTGAAAACAGCCCAAGAGGCAAAAACAGAACCAGCACAACAAATAAAAGGGGCAACCAAACCCCCACCCAGGCAAGAAGCCTCAACCAAACCAAAGAAAAAAGAAGAAAGTGCAAGGGACAGGGGCAAAATGACCGCCCACACCCCACAGAACACAACACAAACAACAGCAGCCTAGAAAAGCAAAACAGCTGCAACAAGAAATCAAACCTGATTTCAGAGTAACAAAAGGCTGTAATAAAAGTTATTAATTATAGTTATATTAATAATTTTTATTACAATTAATAATGAAATAAATAAAAATAATAATGCAACATTTACCTTAAAATAATGGTAAAATCTTGTACTTTCCCTTATTTTAGCTGGCACCGTGGGTCCAGGTTTGGCCATCATCTCCGTTGCAATTGTATTCAATGCTTTCAAAATTTTGTTAAAGTTGTTGCTGGTAGTGAAATGTGATCGGCCAAATGTATTACGAGTTTGGCAGTATCGACTATTTTGGCCAACGGTTAGTAAAAATATGCCAAGCATTTCTTCTATACAAACATATTTTGTATCTTGTAATAATGTTTTTTCTCTAATAATGCAACATAACTTTCGAAACACATCTGGATACATTCGATACAATTGTCGAAAGTCTTGAGGATCATGTTTCAATGATTTGTGTATATAACTATATCCAGTCCTACTTATTGGTCGCCGAGTTAATGGACGTTCAATATATGTAGCATGTATGATAGCCACAAACTCATTCAGCATATGAACTATTGCTTGAATTGCCATCAATAAATGTTTAATTGCTTCATAAACTTCTTCATCCATTTCTTCTTCTTCCATCTCTTCTGTCTCCATTTCTTCTTCATCCTCACCATCTTCCACTTCTTCTCCCTCAATTTCCTCTTCCTCTACCTCTATTTCTTCTGAAGTTGATGACATCCTAAAGTGTCCAAATTAAAAAGAAAAATAAGAAAGGAAATTCAAAGTCATAAACCCAAAATTAAAAAAAGGGTAATCGCTAAAACTGATTTTGATCTCACACCAAAAAAACAAAAGCCAATAAAAAAAACTCTTTTCTGATTATTCAGGAAAACATAAACATATCAACACCATCCTCCCACCACTCAACACCACAACACATGAGATTGATTAATAACAATAATAATAATAATAATGATTCCATACAAGCAAACAGAGTAGAGTAGCGGTTATCATTTGTTTGAACCTAGTTCCAATAAAAAATAATGAACAATTCATAATAAAAAAACAAGTCTAACTAGAAAATAAATTATTCATGTTTAATCCTCTCCAAAATGTTCCCAAATAACCACTCATTCCGAAGTAAATAGTAGCCATTCTGAGCGCTCTTCAGGTGACATGTTCAAAAACACATCTTTTTTTGTTTTGGTATTTAGCAGTGCAAGTGCCTTGTAACGAGCAGAGCTATCCAAGTTCAGAGTCCCCTTGATAGCATGCCATATATTACTTTTTCTTTCTTTTTCTTTTTTCTCAATTTCCCTTTTCTCTCTGTCACTTTCCCTTTTCTCCATTAAGCTACGAACTCCCCGAAAGTCGGCGGCAATTGAATCAATGCCATGAGAAAGTTTTGCTATAATATCAGCTTGGTTGGTGTTCTGAAATGAGCTAGACCCTTCAAAATAAGTTCTATTTCTCTTTTTTTGACTTGTCACTTTTGGAACCTCTGAACTCATGGTTTGACGGGATAAGGGTGAAGTAGATTTTTCAAGTGACTCAGATTGGTGTAATGGTTCATGTTGACTTTGCACAAATGCCCCATTATCCGCATCATACTCATAGTCCTCTATCCCAACATGTGTATCTTCAACTCCAAATGTTCTTGCATCAGTATCATCACGCAATCCAATTGAGTTTCTCCCAGAAGCAGTTACATTCCCAATTACAACCCTAAAATCATCATAATCTACATAATGTTCTGTGTGAAAGTGTCTCTCCTTTGGATGAGACTATAAGAGAAACAATATAAAAATGTTAATATCTAAATTGCGAAAAAAAAACTGCATATATTTAAAGAAACTTCAAGAAACTTACCTTAAGGTAATCTTCCCATACTTCTTCACTAGCCGTGAATCGCCTTGTGATTGGGTCCCATCCAAAACCAGAGCTATGACGCATAAGTTAAGTATATCTTTGATATTGTGCTTTAAACCATTTCAATCGGCTCTGATAATTGTTATAGGTTTTATTACAGTTAAGTTTTTCATTTAGAGAAGGGAGTACCCATGTTTCAACCGTTTGCTTGCTTAACAATCCACTAGCATTACGCCATCCACGACCAACAGCTTCAACCATAAGTTGTAACAATAAGTTGGTCTGTTCCACGTTCCAACTGTTATAATTTCCTCCAACTTTGACCTTCCCTTTCTCATTTCTTTGTTGTGCCTCTTCCATTTATACTTAAATCTAGATTGACCATGATAAACAAGGTAGATAATTCAAGCAAGATATCTGGCGATAGATAGATAATTCAAGTATAATATTTGTTTTGAAAAGCAACACCAGAGTGTTATTAAGGCACCGGCTAGAAGCAAGCAAAAAGCAACATAACAAAGCAAACACCAAACAGCTCTAAAACAAGCAAGCAAGAGACAAACAATGCCAAAGCAGAGCAACAGCAGAAAAAATTGCTTTTTTCTTTTCCTAGATAAATACAATCGTGTACTTCTTTCAAGAGATAGATTTTTCCAGTTGAAAAATATAAGTAACAAATATTTTAAGCCATATATACATTGTTGGACTATCTCACATTCTCACCAGCATCTGGTCACATGGTTATTTGATTTGTATTTTGTTGTATACTTCCTAGATGACTTTCAAGGACCAAACATTCAAAATATAAAATCATAAATTTTTAATCTCCTACACCTACATCAATTGTAAATATCTTAAGGTTATCTAACAAAAGGAAAAAATTTTATATAACTAAAATATCTCAAGACCTCTTACATAATCTGATAATCAACTAAACCAAACTCAGAACCTAGTCATTCTACAATCTATACAGCATTAATATCATCCCAATAAGTTCACATATTCTATCACCAGTTCAATAAGAGAACAACGTGTATATATATATTGTAGCTGTTTTTCTTTCTCAATTCTCACTCTTGTCAATACAGTAAGCTAACTCATGCATTTGAATACATAATTGACAGTAAATGGTTGATCCCATTCTCATCCAATTTGACCACATAAACTATTATTGTATTAAATATATATTTGATAGTGATAAAACACAACAAGATATCTAGTTCCCATCATCAATCTGCAGCTTTTAAAAAATTGCTATATAAAGAAACTTTCATTGACACGCTCTGTTATGTATGAGAAACAGGAATGAAGTTGTATTACCAGTCGAGAGGGATTTTTAGAATTTTTTTACTGATGCAATCTTGGCCATTGTAATCAACTAATCATCTACAAAATTCTGTTCTGGTTTTACAAGTTTATAGAGTTTTTTTTTTGTTGTTGAAAAGAGTAGTTTATAGAGAATTTTATGATTTGTCTATTGATGCGATCTTGGTAATTGTAATTATCTACAAAATTCTATTTTGGTTTTACCGGTTCAGAGAGAATTTTATGATATGTCAAAAAAATAAAATAAAGAAACTTTGATCATATACAATAGAGTTGAAGCAGTTCAAAAACTTTCAAAAGAACCAAATAAAACTCAAATTAAGCTCAAAATCAATTAAAAATTTCTCCACACAGTTGTCAATTACACAATCAAACCAGTTCAACGACTTAAAAATTTCATAGAAATCAAACCTATTTCACTCTCACAGTCTCAGGTGAGCTTCAATCTGCAGCACAAAAAAAATAAATTTGCTAATTGAGAATAGAAATTTTGACAAGAAACTATATACAAATCAGAAATCAAAAATCAGTCCAGAAAGTTCTGGTATTACGAGACAAACTTACAAATCAAACCTATTTCACTCTCACAATCTCAGGTGAGCTTCAATCTGCAGCACAAAAAAATAATAATTGCTAATTGAGAATAGAAACTTTGACAAGAAACTATACACAAATCAAAAATCAAAAATTAGTCCAGAAAGTTCTGGTATTACGAGATGAACAAAAGCCCCAAATTGAGAAAGAGAGAGCTCACCTTCAGTGGGTTGAGAAGCTCTTGAGATGTGTAACCGAGAGAGAGAGATAGTGAAGAGAGAGTGTGTGAAGACAGAGAGAGAAATCTTCACAAATCTTTGGGTTGAGGACAAGATTTGGAAATCACCTCTCTATTTATATTTTTCCTTTCCAAATCCATCCAAATCCAACCAAATCCATCACTAAACAAATCCATCCAAATCCATGGGATTTTGAATACACCCAGATTTCATTTGATTTGTTTAAAATCCAACGAAATCTGATTTGAATACCCCCAGACTTTGTTGGATTTCAAACAAATCCAATGAAATCTAAGTTGAATACACCCTGATTTCTAAAATCCAACAAAATCCAATCAAATCCAACAAAGTCTGAGGTGAATACACCCCCCCTATTTTAAAAAGTGAAACGGGGAAAAGAAATGTATTATTGGTTTACGAGGGATTTTGTAAAAGAGAAATTGTTTCAAATTTTAGGGAACAAACGTGATTTAAAAATGGACCTTGAAGATTTTTTGTGAGAACCATAGAGATTTGCTTAAAGAAGGTGCTTGACTTTTTGACAGAAGTGTTGATCTTTGTTGAGAAGAAAGAGAAAAATAAAAGCCAACATTGGCGTAACTCAGCTGGTAGATGGACGAGCTTGGGGCTTAGGCAAATGACTCTCAGGTTAGTGACTAGCCTCTTTTGGACTCTCGCAATAGTACGAGGTCGAAGAGTAGCACAATGAAAAATAAAAGTTCGTTCCCACAAGGATTGAGTGACCAATTACCGAAATTGACTAGTTCCAAAGCTATTCAAACAAGCAATAATCAATGATGGATTATACTACTCAATTATAACTTAAACTACACTAATGCAATAATTGAAAATAAACAAGTAAACAAACTTGAACAAAGGCAAACACAAGCAAGTGATTGTATCTCGTATGGGAAATTAGGCTAAGACCTTGAATCCACCTATCCAATTCTCATCAATTTTAGGCACATCATTTGAAGTAAAGTATGCAAGTGTGTGTGTAGATTCGTGATACCCTCAATGAGTCTCTATCCTCTCTCAAGTGATAAAGACAATATTTATATGAACCAACAACCTATTTCTCAATGGTTATCCGAACTACATATAAATTCATTAAGCTTCATGGCACACAAATTGAATCCTAGAGGCTAGCATCGCATATTTCTATCTTACCAACCTCTATCACTCATTTCATCGAGCACGTTGTGTGCTTCTCCTCTCGGTACTTCACACAACAACCAAACAATTACTAAATGCTAGCTAAACATTCAATAATGATTAAGAACATGAAATAAGCATACACAACACAAGCAATGATGATAAAGTGATGGCCTTGATTAATAATTCATGGAAAAGGCTTCATCTTGGCCTTAGCCAAGGAAGTTTAGTTCATAGTATAATAAATGACTACAAAAGATGAGTAATAAGTACAAGTCATAATCAAAGATGAATAAATGTAAAGAGAGAAAGGTTTAGAGTAAACTAATGTGAAAAACTCCTCCTCTCTTGCTTGGATGTGCTTGACTTCTTCTCTCCTTGACTTCTCTTGCTCCAAGATGTGGTTTTTATGGTGGGTTTTGGTGAGTAAATGAGGTGGTGAGGTGAGAAATGAGTTTAGATGATGATTTGATGAAGGATGTGGGTGATTTAGTGAAGGATTTTGGTGAAAGAAGTGTTCTTGGGTGTTTGGGAGTGAAGTGGAGGTGTTTTGGAGCTCAATGGTCGTGCAAGAGGTGAGGCAAAAGAAGCTGAAGGGAGGTATTTATAGTGTATAAAATTAGGGCACGAAAACCTAGACCAATTTCTGATGTGGCAGTGTGGGCGCTGTACGTAGGGCGCTTCTGTACAGCGCCACTTTTCTGATCTCGCAAATCATGTTTTAGGCGCTGTACGTAGGGCGCTTTGTACAGCGCCCCTTCTCAATTTTGGCTTCTCCAGGCTTGGGCGCTGTACGTAGAGCGCTTATGTACAGCGCCTGTACAGCGCCCCTTTTCTGTCTTCAATTCTTCAGGCTTGGGCGCTGTACGTATGGCGCTTCTGTACAGCGCCGATTCTCTGTCTTCACTTCTTCAGGCCTGGCATTTTCCTCAAACTTGATGTTTTTGCCTCCCATTCTTCATTTATCTACAATAAAGCCCTTAGAAGACCCGAAACCTGCACAAGCTTATTTGAACATTAAAAATACCGGTTTTACCCGGAAAACGAAGGCAAATGATAGGTAAAACGGGGCTACATCACGTGTAGAAATAGGCGTTATCAGTTAGTGGCTTGAATCCTACCAATGATGAAAGTTTTCAAAAAAATACCTCATCCCGGATTAATAGATATTGTTTATAAAAGTCAAGCTTTCGGTGCTAGAACTCTAATACAGCTTAATATCACTTATTATTAGGAATGGTCATTTATCCCCGAGGACCCAAATCCCCACTCCCCCATCCTCATTTAGGGGAATTTTGTTTTAGGGAAAATGGGGAGATGGGAGGGGGGAGGGGGGATGGGGATGATTTTTATCCCCAAATTGAAATAGGGATGGGGATGGGGCCTCCCCATCCCCATTTCTCCATTTCCCCATTTTCTCCACAAATTTATGGAAATGGGGATGGGGGTAGGTGCCCCATCCCCATTTCCCCATTTCTCCCAAACCTTATATATATTCTTAATATTTTTATTCTTTCTATTTTACTAAGGCCCAATTTGGCATTGTTTCCCAAACTGCTTTTGGGGCCAAAAGTGATTCTGGACTAGTGATAGGATATTTGGTAAAATTTCAGGGAAGTGCTTTTGGCCACTTTTAGCTTCTCCCAATTGAGTTTTTGAGAAGCTACAATTTGTAGCTTTTGGAAATCAGCTTCCTGGGGAAGCAATTTTGAAAGCGCGCTACAGTGCAATTTTTAATGAATTTTTACCAAACTTCCTATTTTATCCTTTGCCTTTCATGAAATTTACCAAAATAAACCAACCACGAATTCGTTCATCTCCTATTCTCATCTCTCTCTCTCGCTTTCTCTTCTCCAGTAGCCTCTGTATTTGGTTCGAGCTATCCAAGTTATTTTCTAATTTCCGTTCTAATTTCGTTATCTCAAATCAATTACTTGCAGGGAATTCCTTTGAACGATAGATTCGAAAGCTTTGTGTAATGTGTTCCTGTTGAGTTTTGGGGATTTTATCTAATTTGATCATCGTCTATTGAAGGTTGAGGATCCCTCCATCCTTACGTTTCTGCAATGAAGCGGCTTTTATCAGATTTGGAATCGAGAAAGAATTTAAGGATTAACTTTGTCCCTGTTAGGAAGCTCACTGTAAGTTTTGTTTTTGTTTTTATTTGATTTCATGTGGGTTGTTTATGTGCACTTGTTGGTGTAGTTTAGGTGGAGTTTTGATTATTTTGAGACACCCTTTTGATGATTTGATGAAATGGAACTGTTTGTTATCTGAATTTTAGGAGTTTGTTGAAAGTAGAATTGTTTGAAAGTCATTAAATTTTCCTGTTTGGTTATTGAGAAAATATGAGGATGAGAAGAAGGGACATATATTTGAGGTCTAAAAATGTAGATTTACAATAAAAAAAAATGCCACTTTAGAAATCGTAAGAACTAGAAACCAAATGCAGCTTAATGTTAGTAGCGTTTTGAAATTTATGGATGGAAGTTTGAAATTTGTTTAGATTTTTTATTCGATTTTATGTGGGTTGTTAATGTGCACTTGTTATTTGTAAGTGTAGTTTAGATTGAGTTTTGATTATTTTGAGACACCTTTTTGATGATTTGAACAAATGGAACTGTTTGTTATCTGAATTTTAGGAGTTTGTTGAAAGTAGAATTGATTGAACATTGAAGGTCATTGAATTTTCTGTTTGGTTACTGAGAAAATATGAGGATGAGAAGAAGGGACACATGTATATGACTATATGAGATATTTAAGTATTTTGATTTTTTGAGTATGGTCTAAAAATGTAGATTTTCAATAAAAATGGTCACTTTAGAATTTGTAAGAACTTGTGAATTGAAATCTGAAAATTCAACAATTTCCAGTGCTAAAATTGAAAAAAAAAAAATAGAACATCTGCTTTTGCTACAGCTTTCATCTTTTCCAACCAAAGTACCAAAAAGTTAAACAAGATATGCTTAAAAAATGAATCAAAAAGGCTATTTTTAGTGGAAGAGTCACTCAAAAGTAATGCTTTGAAGGCCTGATAAGGGCTGGTTATGAACTGATGCAGGAGATATTATTGAAGATTTTATTGAAGACTTTTTATTTTAAAAATAATCTTGTAATTAATATTGATTATTATGTTTCTTTTTATTGTATATTTAATTATGTAGTTAAATATTTTATGGTTTGATTTTATTAAATCAAATCTTATTTCCTTATTAGATAGGTTTTTAATGTTTTAGGATTTTAGTATTTTTAATTTCCATTGTTATCTCAATTATCTCTTTTATAGGGAAATTGATAATTGAATTGCTTTACTAGTTATTTTAGGTTTCTTTTAGGTTTTTATTTTTCTATTTAAAGACGATGTACCCTAACAAGGATTTTAGTTTTTGATGATTAATAAAAATTTGAGAGAGAGTATCTCTTTTTATCCATTTTTGGTACCTTTGCGAAGGTCAACGAATTTGAAGCCTATTATTCTGGTATCTGTGCGCGGATTAACAGATTAATAGTAGGGTTTGTTTCCGGTATTTGTGCATGACTCAACGGATTTGAATCGGTTACCTTTTCTTTTATCGATTGTTGTTTTACGTTGAATTTTCCGTTACATCAAAAAGGCTATTTTTAGTGGAAGAGTCACTCAAAATTAATGTTTTGAAGGCCTGATAAGGGTTGGTTATGAACCCATCAAAATCAAAACGACACGGCATGAACATGAGCATGCTGATAAATTAATATTCCAAGTGGATTTATTTCCAAACTGCATGATATATATTATTAAATTTTAGTGAAGAGTACTAGTTAGTGGTTATATAGTATATATATGCATCTAATAATTCTTTTAATATTTATATAAAACAACAAAATTATTTGTATAGGCGGCTGAATTAAAAATTAAATGTTTGATCATATAAATATCGAGAAATTATAATAATAATTTTATTATATTATTATTATATTTTGCAGAAAAGGAGAAATAATAATAATAATTATTATTATTTTAGTTCCAAATATTAACCTTCATTTTCGATTATTAAAATCCCTACAAAAAAATTATAGTTTCATTACAACTGTGTTCTTTTAGTAATTTTACACAGTCAAATCACTTTTTACTTCCATTTTACCAAACACATTGAAATTGCTTTTGGTTTTCATAGCACTTTTACAAATCAGTTTACCAAGTACTCAGCTGATTTTTCCCACAACAGATCCAAAAGCAATTCCCCCCATAGCACAGCAATGCCAAACTGGGCCTAAGTGTGTATATATATATATATATATATTCTTAATATTTTTATTCTTTCTATTTTACTAAATATGTAATTTTTACTTAAACATAGGAAACAAGGAAGATGGGGGAATGGGGATGGGGATGGGGATGGGGACCTATATTCATCCCCATTTCCCCAATGACCATCCCTACTTATTATTATGTATTATATAATATAATATATGATGTATTAGGCACGTTATTCTATACTAACTTAATACAATATAAAGGGACATCAAATATTACACCGTATTATTTTAATACATTTAATTGTCTAATACAGCAAAACAAAAAACTTAATTAAGGGAAAAGATCGTTTTGCCTCCTGACCTATACCCTATTAGAAATGTGAGGACAACATTTGTCCATATTGGCTGTTCTTCCCCTTAAAACTGAAATATTGTAAAATATTCCCCTTCTGTTACCTTTTCCATCCAAAAATGAGTTGACCGTCAATCATCATGGTCAAATGACCGTTTTATCCTTCAATTTGCTCTAAAAAAAAATGACCATTTAAGATATTCATTAAATAAAAAATATATTAAAAAAAAACAGGAAAAACAAATTAAAAAACACAATTGAAAAAAAAAAAAAAGATAGATCTCCACCGTCCATCTTTGAGATGGACAGTGGAAATATATATATTTTTAATATATATTTAAAAACAAAAAAAAAAAAAAAGATTAAAAAATTTGAATTTTTTTTTTTTTTTTTTTTTTTTTGTAGATCTGGTGCTAGAATCCGGATCCATTTCTTTGATCTCCGTGGAGATCAAAAAATTAAAAAATTAAAAATATTATTGATCAGGTGGAGATGTGGATCTCCACAAAGACCAGATCCATCAACCCTATACGGCCATACCATAATCATCCACCGTCATCACCAAACCAGAAATCGAATCCCTTCTCATCAACAAAACCCACATCACAAGCCAGAAATCCAGAAATCCCAAATGATTTTTTTTTGAAACCCTAATCGCCACCATCACTCACTCATTCTTAGTCCCCGACACTGTCAGCTTTATCCGGCGGGTCATCTCGTCCAGCCTTTCATCACCTTTTGGTCCCATTGTCAGTTGTTCCACCGTCGTTCGCTTCTAGCCATCACAGATCTAGGTTTCGCGTGGGTTGTCTTAAGCAAATCTCTTGCTCGATTTCAGACCACCCATGCCGTCAGCTCCGATCATCATGTCCCACCTCCAATCAAGAGTTTCATCGCCTTTTGCATCGTCTCTGTTTGCAAAGCCGCCACTCGCAGCTCTTGGTTTGGGTTTGGTAATAGATGAGGATGGTATGTTTACTGTTTTTAGAAGAAGAGATTGGGGAGAAAGAAATGAGGAGATTAGGGTTTGGGGAGAGAGAAGAGGAGAGATGGTGGTGATGAGTGGTGAGGTTGAAGATGAATAGATGAGGAAGAGATGTTGGCGGTGGATGAGTGGTGGCTGATGATGTTGAGGATGAGGATGAGGATGAGTGGTGGCCTTTTGGTCGATTTTTTTAGTTTTTAATTATTAATTTGTTTAATTACATTTTGTTTGAGATTGTTTAATTATTAATTTTTAATTTGTAATTGGACGTTTGGGAGAGAGAGAAGAGTTTTTTATTATTTTTTATTTTTTTATTTTAACTTTTTTTATTATTATTTGTTTTTGCAATATTGCCTATTTGATTTTAACGGTCAACGTGATTTTGGACAGAAAAGGTGACAAAAGGGGTATATTATACATTCTTTCCATATCATGGGGATTAACGGTCAATATGGGCAAACTATGTTCTCACCTTTCTAATAGGGCAAACGTTAGGGGGGAAATGATAATATCCTTTTAATTAATTCAAGTTTTTTTTTTTTTTTCGTTTGTTTCTCCAAGAATATTCTGATTATTATAATCATGATTAGTTATGATATACCCCATTGAAGCCATAGTGTTAGGAGCTTGCTGTATTCAGAATATTATATATGTTTTTAACTTTGTGATACCTTTACATGTATGGAGGGGGATGACTCTGCATGCATCTATTGGTTCCATCCCCGAAACCTACCAAATGGAATAAAATCAGATTGTAAGAAACAGATGATCATGTCCAAATCACTGAAAAAAAAAATACTTAATCGGAATTGTTTAATAAGTAATAAATTTACCGACTATGGACCTCCCAAATGATGCTTAATCCACTGTATTGTCTTTAAAGAAATCCAACTTTTGATAAGTAGCTGACACCAATTAAGATGCAAAGGCAGGCTTCTGACAAATGGCATGCCATGTATATTTAGTAAATTATTATAAATAGAATCTTAATAAATTCTCTAGAAACAGAATAAAGATATTATATTAATCACAAAAGAATGACAAAGCAAAAAACACAGCGTACGTAATCATATAAAAACGTATTAAGAGGGATCTGAATGCTGAGCTGAAGTGAGCTTTTTATATTAGTGGAATTGGTCCAAAATATCACCTTTTTAAAGTGAATTGGTGAGAATGTCACTGGTTTAATAAGTTAAGTTTAAAAGGCACCTATTATGGTGAACTACCAAAATTGCCCTTAGTTAAACATTTATGTTATTCTCTTTGAGTTGTTCTCTGCAACTCAAACGAAGGCTTGAAATACTCAGTTACTCTCTCTCTACAAATAAAAGTTCAAGGTCTTGCCCCGACTTTCTTCTTCAGTAAAATAAGGTAATATTTCTTGAACTTGCTTCTTTGAAGTTGTTCACATTTTAGTATGTAAACTTGAAGCCATTTTGAAAATGATTTCGTGCCTTTTTGAAATATTTTCGTGCCTTTTTACACTGTCATCGTGCCTTTTGAAGTTGTTATCGAGCCTTTTTGAAAAAAAATTCGTGCCTTTTTAAAATATTTTCGTGCCTTTTAACACTGTCATCGTGCCTTTTGAAATTGTTATCGAGCCTTTTTGGAAAAGTCTCGATAACTTTTCCAAAAGGCTCGATAACCTTTCTAAAAGGCTCGATAACCTTTCTAAAAGGCTCGATAACTTTTCCAAAAGGCTCGATAACTTTTCTAAAAGGCTCGATAACCTTTCTAAAAGGCTCGATAACCTTTCTAAAAGGCTCGATAACTTTTCCAAAAGGCTCGATAACCTTTGTAAAAGGCTCGATAACCTTTGTAAAAGGCTCGATAACTTTTCCAAAATGCTCGATAACTTTTAACACTGTCATCGTGCCTTTTGAAATTGTTATCGAGCCTTTTTGGAAAAGTCTCGATAACTTTTCCAAAATGCTCGATAACCTTTGTAAAAGGGTCGATACCTTTTCCAAAAGGCTCGATAACTTTTAACACTGTCATCGTGCCTTTTGAAATTGTTATCGAGCCTTTTTGGAAAAGTCTCGATAACTTTTCCAAAAGGCTCGATAACCTTTGTAAAAGGCTCGATAACCTTTGTAAAAGGCTCGATAACTTTTCCAAAAGGCTCGATAACTTTTCAAAAGGCTCGATAACCTTTCTAAAAGGCTGGATTGATTTTCAAATTTATTCGTGCCTTTTAACAATGTCATCGTGCCTTTTGTAGTTATTATCGAGCCTTTTTGACAAAAATATTTCGAGCCTTTTTGAAAAAAGTTTCCAGCCTTTTGGTTGATTTCGAGCCTTCTTCAAAAAATATCCGTGCCTTTCTGAACAAAGTTTCGAGCCTTTTAACAAAATATTCGTGCCTTTTCGAAATTGATTTCGAGCCTTTTTGACAAAAATATTTCGAGCTTTTTTGAAAAATAATTCGAGCCTTTTTCAAAAAATATTCGAGGCTTTTCATGTAATATTTGAAGACATTGTGTAATCATGGGTTTTTGTTAATGGTTTGTGATTATTAATTTGACAGCCTCATGAATCGGGTTAGAATAGTAATATCTTACAACGGTCGATGGGACCAGTTACCCGACGGAAGTCAGAGGTTTGTTGGATCCGATAACCGGGGAATGTACGTGTCAAACAATATGACTTACGAAGAATTGGTGACGATCGTGCATACTATTGTGAACTATGATGTAAACAAATACAATTTTGAGTTGTCATCAATATCACTCGTTCCTGGCAGTACGTGTCGCACATTGATAAGGAATGACGACGATGTCCAGTTTATGCTAGGGGAAGATCGAGTGATCCCTCAAGTATGTGTCAGTCTAACTGAGCGGACAGCTGGAGATGTGGTAGGGAATAATATTCCTCCTCCTGAAAATACCCAACAGTTTGGATCCTTTAGCGGTAGCAACCAAGTGTTCACCCAAGGGGGTCCCAGCGAAGGTGTGGGAAACATGTGTGGTGTCCCAGAAGTTGCGGTCGACCATGCACATGCAGCTGAAATTCAATTGGGTGATGTGGGTGATGTGTTTGGCAGTCGAATTGAGCAGTACAATGAGCAATACGATGTGCAGTACAATGAGCAGTACGATGTGCAGTATAATGAGCAGTACAATGAGCAGTACGATGCACAGGACAATGAACAGTACGATGCGCAGTACAATCAACAGAGCAATTACCCGAACCATGAACAGGTTGATACTGAGGCAAATAATGAACATGTTCATGATCTCCAAAATGTAGATGAAGAGCCTGCACAAATGCAAACAAGCGGTAGACGTGTACAAGGAGTTAGTTGCACTGCACCAGATATGCCTGGGACTTCCGAGGTCCGTTGTAATATGACATCATCTGATTCTGTTAATGCGAGAACTTGGGTTATTCCAGGAGCAGATTCATACTCGTTTGGTATTGGTACAAGCAGCACCTTGGCAGCGCAAGAACCGAGAACCATGATTTATAAAGGTCAATTTTTTCCGAGTAAAAAGGATTTGAAGAGGCTAGTTGGCCATTTTGCGATGCGGCAGAACTTTGAATGAAAGGTGAAAAGGTCTAATAAGACAACTTTACATTTGGTTTGCATCATTGACGACTGTACGTGGAAATTAAGAGCGGTGAGGAGAGAAGAAGGTACTTACTTTCAAGTCAGAAGTTTTGTCAACAAACACAGCTGTCCCTTGGAGGAGATTCACCGTCGCCACCGACAAGCTGGTGCAGTCATAATCGGAGAAGTCGTTGCCCCTAGACTTCAACAAACCGATGGTCGTCTCATGCGTCCGAAGGACATAATCGCCGATATGAAAACAATGTATGGCATCCAAATCATGTACAGTAAGGCACATGATGCCTTGCAATATGCATTGTCATTAACCTATGGAACGCATGAAGAAAGTTTCCAACTGCTCCCATCTTTTGCGTATGTTCTCGAACAGCAAAATCCGGGCACAATCACGGACTTACAGTGCGATGATCATGGTAAATTCCTCTACTTTTTCATGTCGTTAGGGTCCTCAATTAGAGGTTTTCAGAGGTGTATGCGTCCTGTTATTGCAGTAGATGGTACCCATTTGAAGGGAAGATTCGGGGGTACAATGTTTGTGGCAACTGCACAAGATGGAAACGAACAGGTGTATCCAATTGCTTTTGGGTACGGTGACTCAGAGAACAACCTTTCATGGGAGTGGTTTTTAGAATGCTTGAGGGGTGCCCTTGGTCATATAGATGATCTGGTTTTCATTTCCGATCGCCATCCAAGCATTGAAGCAGGGATTTCTAAAGCGTTCCCTTATGCAACCCATACCGTTTGTGTCTAGGCATTTTGGTGAAAATATGAAGAAGCGATTCCACAGAAAGGATGTTGCCCAGATAATGGATTACGCTGCTAGGTCGTACATTGAAATCCAGTATGATCGGCACATGGAGGAGTTACGTAAGCTGCACCAGGGTGCATACGATTATGCCATTGATGCCGGTCCACAGAAGTGGTCCCGCGTTCACTGTCCCCAAAGAAAGTACAGGTTGATGACCACAAATGTTGCAGAGTGCATAAACTCATGCCTAAAATTCGCTCGGCAACTGCCACTAATGACACTGGCAGAGTTCATTCGGAATATGATACAGAAGTGGTTTCATTGATCGTCATGCAAATGCACAGTCCATGCGTCATCGATTGACCGACGCCGCACATCTTTTGATCCTCAAACGTGTCGAGAAGTGCGGTTATATGACCGTAAATCCAGTTGACTGGAACATATTCTCCGTCAGACACAAGGGAAAACAGTGGACGGTTGACTTAGCCCGGAAGACATGCACATGCAACAAATTCCAAATGGACTTTTTACCATGTAAACACGCACTTGCAGCGGCAAGGTACATTACAATTTACAGTTAACGGTTTATATTATCCAAACGTGAGTCTCACCCTTTTCATTGTTGCAGGGAGCGAAATTTGGATTTTACATCTCTGTGTGCGGACTACTACAAGAGGGAGACACTTATTGATGCATACTCAGTTCCTATTATGCCTGTTGGCCATCCTGCTTCATGGGTTGTGCCATCCGACATCGCATCACGGGTGGTTTTAAATCCAAAGGCGAAGAGGCAATCAGGTAGACCAATGGAGGGTCGACATGCCTCGTCTTCGGAGAGGACAACCACACAGTCGTGTAGAAGGTGTGGACAACCAGGACATAACAGCAGGAGGTGTTCCAACCCACCTATGGTTAATGAAGGTCCCAGCACAATTGTCCCCGAGGAATACCGCCGCAAGTGCAGTATCTGTCATAAAATTGGACACAACAAACAAACGTGCCCTGAGAAAGACTGTACCGTGGAATGAATGGAGCCTTACTTACAAGAGGAAGACGAATTGCCACCCTTGGTTCTTATGTTTTATGTAGAAGTAATATGATTGATTTCATGTTCGAATTTCGTTTGTTATAGTGTTTATGTATATCCCAACTTTATTTATGGATTTCAATGTATGAAATGTGTTGAACTTTTAATACATCAATCTCTCCAGCCACCTTCATTGCTTGAACTTCCCCAGCCACTACCCCCAGATGCTACAGATAGACCTGGCAAGGTTCCGGTTCTAACCGTCGAATTGGGGGGGGTTTGGAACCGGGAAAACCAGGATCGGAACCGGATTTCTGGTTTCGATTCAAGAACCAGAACTGGAACCGGGGGAGGCCGGTTCCGGTTTTGGTTCTAATTTTTTTGAAAATATATTACAAAAGGTTCGGTTCTAAAACCGACGGTTCCGATTCCAGAATCGGAATCGAAACCGAAACCGCCAGTTTCAGAACCGAAACCGAAACCAAAACCGGAACCGGGGGACCCGGTTCCGATTTCGGTTTCGATTTCGGTTCCACCAAACCTTGGAACCGAAACCGTGCCACCTCTAGCTATAGAGGAGCCCCCAGTTGCAGGGCTTCACATTGGTACCATAGCAGCAACTGATCTAATTGATGGTGCTGACTCATGTTGAGGATCGTCGATATACCTCTGGAAATATGCCACAAGCCGATCAATGTCCTCAAACATCCTTTTACTGAACTTAAATCCCTTGGGATATAGACCAATATACTCATGATGGGGATTTGTACTTCGTATATAAGTTAGAATGAATGTTCCCGGATGCTCATGAGAAATGCCAAAACAGTAAACTATCCGTGTGGGATACTCTGCTTTCTCAATCCTTAGATGCTTATCAACTTCCGCAATAGTACCTTTGTTTTATGAGGAACATGTCTCCAACCTGATGTCTTCCAACATCGTTCAAACTTTCACAACCATGCTCGATATAGTTGTTTGGTGAGACCCTTGGTTCTTATGTAGAACTAATGTGATTGATTTTATGTTCGAAAATATATTAGAATTTAGTTGTTCGTCTAATGTCATACTAGATGCTTTATTGAATTTGCTGTATTGTTTATGGATTTCAATGTATGAAATGTGTGTGTTTAACTTTGAACTGCAAACACTTCAAACACTTGAAGAAAAAAAATTCATCATTTCATTACTCAAAAAATGTTATGTACATCAACTACATCTACATCAACTATATGGGCTTCGAGTTACAAAAAACCTCGACGGCCATCTTCTCCCGGATGGTGGCCATATCAGCTTCGGACCAGTCGAAGGTATCCCTGTTCGCCACCAGGTACTCAATAATTTTCAATGTATGGGCCCCACAGTTTCCCCTGCAATTAACCACGTGAACAAACATTATAATGGGATGCTATTAAAACCGATTGTGATAGAATAAGAACTTCAAACAGTCATACCCCCGTTCCTGTTGCGGCACACGGTTGGCGTGCACGTAGAACATCCGGAACGGCTTTTCTTCCCTTTTGTACGTCGCATCACCTCTCTGTCTGTTCCGGTGAAAGTGTACCGCATCCAGCATCGAGGGTAGCAACCACCTTAAGCACGCGAACTGGGTATTCCTATGGCTATATCGGACCTTCTGTCTGAACGGGTCAAACACGAAAATGTGCCCTTTCGCAAGGTTGACGCTGGCCACGACCCAATGGTAACCTCCGAGGTTGCAAGGAATCAGAACCTGCAGGTGTTTCTCCAAAGTGTTAGCAAATTTTTTTATTATACAGATGGACGCAAAGTCAAATTTACACTGACCGTGTCAACGTCGTGCCATGGCAGGTTTGCCTGCGGGAGCAGGCCACATACCACCTCAAGCTCATCACGAGGATACTGGCGATCCAGCACAGTCCAACCATCTGGGGGTCTCTTGTCCTCACCCATGCAAATTCTCTGCCAGCTATGATATGCCAATGTCTGTACATAGAAAATTAACCGACACGTCAGGCAAAAAATATTTGAACACATCAAGGTAGAAGAGAAAACCGTACTCAATAAACACTTACATAGAATTGTGAATCTAGTATGTTGGTCCTCCTATCGTACACAATGGGGAATGCTCGTTGACGTTTCCGGAGAACGTTGCAGTATGCGTCAATGTGCTGACAAATATCAACAATTCGTATTGTTAGGATTCAACCATTTGTGAATGAAACTTCTACAGGTGAATCAAGTGAGGAACATACCGAATCGTCCAACTCCATGAAATTGGTTTGAAACCGGTGGAACCAAGTCACATTGACACCAACTGGGTGGTGCAGATCCACATCACGTCTGCATAATTGGAAACAAATTTAACATAATACTTACTTGTACCTGTGGACGAAAAAACTATAAACAGATTGTAAGTTTTTAGATTATACTTACAATTCCCCTGTCATGCTCCTCTTGTAGGCTAGGTACGCCGCAAGCTGGTCAGGATCTACCAATTCGTGTGGCATCCATTCATGTGCTGGCTGCGGATGCGGCATCGTCCGTGGCCTCTTCGGTTCACAGGGGTTTGTGTATGGGCTCCGCTCCATCCAACCTCGACGTCGAATCCGGTCTCCACGCCTCAGGGGTGGTGGACTCCGGTCCAAATCAGGGTGATCGGGGTGGTGTGAGGAGGAACTCGTTCCCTGTTGATCACCTGAAATCGATCGGTGGGGTGTCAAATGACATACCGGAGGTCTGCTGGAGGGGTCGGCTACACTCGGGTCGACCGAAGGTCTATGCTCGTAGGAGGAACCTCGTACGCTGGGATCGACTGGACGATCGCGCTGGGTTATGGCGTCAGGGGTGACCTCCTGGAAATGTATAGGTGTGAGCTCCTGGAAGTGAACAGGATCATCCAGCAGCTGTGATGAGCGGACTGTGGTGATGTCCTCAGGCAGTACCTGCTCCTGGGAGTGAACAAGATCATCCAGCAGCTGTGATGAGCGGACTGTGGTGATGTCCTCAGGCAGTACCTGCTCCAAGACTGCTGGCTCTATATCACCTGCTGTCTGTGTACCACCGCGCACCTCCTCTCGTGCTGTCACATCATGACCCTGCGAATCTGAGACTGTGTCTGTGGTACGTGGCTGCCTATGGCTGGTCCCTCGGTCTGTCCACCCTGTACCTGTGGGAGTAAATGCTCCGTCATGGTCATCAAATGGTTGGTCATCGAATGGTGGACCATCCATACGGTGCTGCGACGTCGGACCCTGTTGGGCCCGGATCAAATCCAGCAACTCCTGATGCTGCGCAGCTCTTTTCTCTTCACTCGTACGGAAAGCCTCCATGACATCCGTACGTAATGTTCGAACAGCATCCATCACCTCTGCCAATTTATGCTCCCAAGCCTGAAAGGAATTCGGACTCTGTCAGTACTAAAACTATTAAGTCAATTGAAATTAAATCATGTGGTCCTAAAAATGCTTACGTACCTGTGGACGCTCTCCGACACCTCCCCGTGAATGACCTTGAGGTCCAGGCTGTCTGTCCAAATTGAATCGTACCCGCCTACGCCTCACGGGAGTAGGACTGCCAACCTCCGGTTCTGAATCACGTCCAGCTGTAGGTTGTCTGGGCAAAGTCACGCGTACCCGCCTAGACCTCGTGGGACTCCCACGGCCATTGCCGACATCCGGGTCTGAGCCCTCCGTATCACTGGGTCCAGAGTACGAAGGATCCATATCACTAGGTCCGCAAGAATCCTCCGTATGACTGGGTCCGCCAGTCCTATGTAGTTCCGGATCCGGGAGGCCTCCAGATAAATCTACAGCATAGTGATCATACATAGTGGGTCCCTGATCTATGCCTTCGTAATACCGTTGACCCATCTCAACAGCTGTCGCCACCAATTTAGACCGCGCAGACATCTGCAATTGGAGTTACATCATTGTAATTACATCATTTTAATTATACACATACTAAAAATTATAAACATTAACAACAACAATATTTACAGTTTCAGAGAAAATCTCATCCAGCTTTTTCCCTCGCGGTCGCTTAGTCAACTTCCATTTCAGAATACGTGGAGGGGGTAGCTCGGGGTTAACCCTGCGGATCCCACATTTTTTAATGCCAAGGGAGGGGATAACCTCAAAAGCAAATACCTGCGTAATAGACAAGTACGATCACAAGTAAATACATCAGTCATATAAAAAATTCTCAATTAAAGTACGGATGCAAATTGTAAATGCTAACCAATAGTGCGTGCGCTAGACCGTATATGTTGTAGGACTCGATGGTGTCAACGCCCTGTCCTGCCTGTCGTGCTGCCTCCCGTGGACTATCCAAAGCATGCATGTAACCATAAATAGACCGCCTATACACGTATGCGCCCCATGGGAACGCATCAAAAGTGTCCAAGTCCTCGACTACTCGAAACTGCCATGCTGGAACTTTAAATCTCTCGTCCACCCCCATCAGTATCCAGTTCAGCAAAAACAATAATGACAGCTTCACTGCATCGTACTGCGAATGGAAAACACCAATCCGAAGCACCCCTCTCAGCTCTTGAAACTCGATGACTCGACGCTGGAAGTACCGGTCGTGTATGCCATTCTGTACCACCATATCATAACTCGCTGTGTCGGGAATCACTCCGAACTTCAATCCGGTGATTAGACAAAACTCAACCTTCGAGAACCGGACCGTATGGTTCCCTAACAGAAATCGCATCTCATCTTCCGGCCCGTTGTGATGCAACTCACGTAAAAGTAGCCGATGGACAATGCCGCCAGAAAAATTAATCTCACGATGCATCCGGAGGAAATGACCGAAACATGACTCAGTAAACCGACGTCGGTCTTCGATCCTTAGATTTTCAGGTACTCTTTCAAGTGCATTGTCGATATCTCTAAGGTCATCAAAATGGTCATGCCGAATAATTTTTCCATTGAACCATTCTCCCACCGGGGTTTTAAGGAAATCATTCGGATTCGCCATCTGCATATTGACGGAAAAAAAGCAAATAAGTTACTGAAAAGACTTGAAAACTGACGGTAAAATTCAAAACTGCACGATAACAGTGCAAAAAGGCACGATAAAATTCAAAAAGGCTCGATAACACTACAAAAAGGCACGATAACATTACAAAAAGGCACGATAACATAAAGGTTCAAAAAGGCTCGATAAAAGTATAAAAAGACACGATAACATCAATGTTTAAAAAGGCTCGATAACAGTAACAAAAGGCACGATAACATATAGGTTCTAAAAGGCTCGACAAAAGTTTCTAAAAGGCTCGATAACTTTTCAAAAGGCTCGATAACAGTAACAAAAGGCACGATAACATATAGGTTCTAAAAGGCTCGATTTTGTTTCAAAAGGCTCGACAAAAGTTTCTTCTAAAAGGCTCGATAACTTTTCAAAAGGCTCGATAACTTTTCTAAAAGGCTCGATAACCTTTCTAAAAGGCTCGACAAAAGTTTCTTCTAAAAGGCTCGATAACTTTTCTAAAATGCTCGATAACCTTTCTAAAAGGCTCGACAAAAGTTTCTTCTAAAAGGCTCGATAACTTTTCAAAAGGCTCGATAACTTTTCTAAAAAGGCTCGATAACCTTTCTAAAAGGTTCTAAAAGGCTCGATAACCTTTCTAAAGGCTCGATAACCTTTCTAAAAGGCTCGACAAAAGTTTCTTCTAAAAGGCTCGATAACTTTTCAAAAGGCTCGATAACTTTTCTAAAAAGGCTCGATAACCTTTCTAAAAGGTTCTAAAAGGCTCGATAACCTTTCTAAAGGCTCGATAACCTTTCTAAAAGGCTCGATAACTTTTCAAAAGGCTCGATAACTTTTCTAAAAAGGCTCGATAACCTTTCTAAAAGGTTCTAAAAGGCTCGATAACCTTTCTAAAGGCTCGATAACCTTTCTAAAAGGCTCGATAAGACTGCAAAAAGGCTCGATTCAGTTTCAAAAACTCTTGGAAAACCCAGAACTTCATCGTTTTCACTACCAAAAGGCTCGAAATTTTTTCCTAAACTAAAACCCTAACCTAAACTCATCAAACAAACATAATGGACAACAAATGCGTGAGAGATAAAGACATACCGTGGTCGGTATTGACTTCGCCGGTACGTCGGTACTGTAGCTCCGTCGACGGTGGTTCGTCGTCACAATTTGGTCGACTGTTGCGCCGTCGGGGTTTTCTCTCAGAGCTTTTCTTCCAAAGTTTCAAAACAAAGAAACAGACAACAAAGGGGTATTTTCGTCTGGTCCCATTAAATGGTGCCTTTTAAACTTAACTTATTAACTTGGTGCCTATTCCCCAAAAACCAACCCAAAAGGTGCTATTTAATTTTTGAGCCCTTTTATATTATGTATATATAATAAATAATGTAAGAATAATAATTAACTAATAAAACAAATTTTATCTATTTGACAACAAGTGGTAGAGAAATCACATATGAAACTCAAAAGACTTTTTAGTAATAATAAAGGTTACACCTAATGAGGGGAAGTGAGTCTTACCCTTTAAAATTTATATACTATAAAAAAAAATACATATATTTTAAAAATAGATAACAAGAAAATAAAAAGAATAATCTACCATACAAGTGCATCACTATTACGTTTGAGTGGTACGCTACGAGGGTTCACAACATAAAATTCATCAATTACCATATATGAATCAATGGTATTATAAAGTTCTTTTTCAATATATACCACCATACAATCTGAAAGAAAATCATTTTCCATGTTATTGTGAAGTATTGTTTTAATAAGCTTCATGGTTGAAAATGTTGGCTCTATTGTTGAAGTAGATTCAGAAAGAATCACCAAAAGACAAATTAAACGGTCAATCAAGTGCAATTATTGTGACTTTTCAGTTTTAAATAATCTATGACACAATTCTGAAAGTGGAGAAATATTTGGAAATCCCGTTAAAATAAAACTACTTGGGTTTAATGGGTCTAATGGTCTTACTTAACTAAGTTAATTATCAATTATCCAGACTCAATATTTGAAAACGTTAGTTTGGGCTTTATAATGATATATATATATATATATATATTTAATTTCCACATACGGTGCCAGCGACTCGAACCCGAGACATAGTCAGACTAAATAAACACTCTTATCATCAAATTACATTGGACAACAATTTTTATGACTAGATATTGAGTTGAATAGAAATTGAAATCCATAATTATAAACTTTATAATTTAATTTAATTTATATAATAATATTTTTTGAAAGAATAACACACACACACATATTCCAAATTTAGACCGAGCTGTAGCCCGATCTATTGCCTACTTGCCCCGCACTTTATTAATCTTTTTGGTTGTAAGGCTATCCCGCCTACTTGCCCTGCCATTTATTAATCTTTTTGGTTATAAGGTTATCCACACACACACCCACGGCCTTTATTAATCTTTTTGGTTGTAAGGCTATTCCCATGCACGCACACGCGCCCGCGCGCACACACACACACATTATTAAGTGTAGGATCCTGCACACAAAATACACATATAAATTATCAAATGCAAGATCCCATACAAAAAATTCATACAGTTTCATTGATTCTAATCGATTGGAATCAGTGAAAAAAAAAATACACACACATAAATTATCAAGTGCAGGATCCCGTACAAAAAATTCGTGCGGTTTGACTGATTCCAACTGTTTGGAATCAATGAAAAATACACACACAAAATTCGTACAGTTTCACTGATTCCAACCGGTTGGAATCAGTGAAAAAAAATAAACACACACACATAAATTATTAAGTACAGGATCCCACACAAAATATTCGTATGGTTTTACTGATTCCAACCGTTTGGAATCAGTGAAATACACACACACACACACACACATATAAATTATCAAGTGCAAGATCCCATACAAAAAATTTGTAAGGTTTCATTGATTCTAACCGTTGGAATCAGTGAAAAACAATTACTTGGAATCAGTGAAACCGCATGAAAAATTCGTACAGAATTCTGCACTAGAAAGTTACTATGTATATATATACTATTTCTCATAAAAAATATTAAAATAAAGTATTGAAATTTAACGTCAAGATGTTTTGAATTCAATAATAGAGGAGTGCTAGAATCGCTATCTTAAGTCACTTTCCCAAGACACTCTCTCTTCTTCTTTTGACACTTGTCTATCATTTACTTTTTGGAAATAAATTTTACTGCCATCATTGATGAATTGTTTTAGCATGTTATTTACAATTCAAACCATCATATCTTCCCAAATTGACCTTTATTTTACACCAAATTGTCATAGTCTTTTTATTAATTATTAATATTATTATTATTATTTTCTATACCTCTTTTTTATTTTCTATAATGTCATTACAAACACAATTTATACTTGAATTTTTTTTGGTTTTGTCTATATTATCATAAGTTCAACATATTTTATAAAGTAATTATTTTTATGTGATTTGAAAAATATAGTTAAAAAAATTAAAATTTCATTAATAATATCAAAACTCAAATATACTAAAAAAATGCAAGATGTCAATTTTTATTGTATTTTAAGAATTTTAATACTGTAAATATTATATTTGCTAATTTTCTTTTTAAAATAAATTTAATAAATATTATTCAACTCATTTTACATTTGAACATTTTTGCTTCACATATCTGGTAAAGATAATTTGGTGTAAAAAAAGGGCAACTTGGGAAGATGTAGATAGTTTGAAACCTTAAATTTTAAATAACATGCAAAAACAATTCATTAGTGATAGCTCTAAAATTTATTTCCAAAAAGTCAATATAGAAGTGTGCAAAGGAGAAGGGAGAGTGGATTGAGAGAGTGAGGTGAGAGAGTGTATCTAGCACTCTTCTCAATAATAAGCACAACCCTAATCCGTATGAAAGAAAGATCGAGTAGTGATTATGAGATGCTAATTACTTTCCTTGGTCCCCATGAATTAGTTGTGTTAATAAGAAATCTTTTTTGGGTTGATGAATGATATGTTTACATAATTAAGTTATTTTATTTGGGATAGCTTTATTAAGTAATTAGACCCACCTAAAGTTGCATGATGTGAGTTTTGGAACTTCTCACAAAGCTTGTCTCTGCATGGTGTGGCGTGGGCATTGTAATATTCAATTGTCTTGGTTTTGGACCACAGCTGACATCTGTTTGTTTTCATTATTATTATAATTAATATTCTCTTAAGCTTTTCACCAAATTAATCATCCAAGAAACAAACTAGAACAATTAATTACCTCTATTTATATCCCTCTCCTCTCCTCCTCCCTAGCATCCCTAGACATTAATGTATTTACTTATATCTCTCTCTCTCTCTCTGAGCATGGTAACATTATCGTGCACCACTAATAGTTGAAGCTGCCAGCATGATCTAAACTTCCTTCACTGTCAAGGATAGATCGGATCATGTGGTAGCTTCACCTGTTGATGGGATCACGAAAAACCCTATTCATCATTATCATGATCACAAGTACTTCTTCCTTAATTTCAATTCTCATATATATATATATATATATATATATATATATATATATGAGTGATGATATCCCATTATTAAGGAAATCCATCAAGCAAAACGTTTTGTTTAGTTCAAATATCCAATTTTCAGTACTCTTTCTTTTTCCCATGATCATCTTGTGTTGTTAAATCTTTCTTAATGGATCAAGCTCCCTTTCATGTTCTATCTTGGGTGATGTATGTTTTAATTTTGGTCGTATAATTTAAAGAGTTTTAACTTTTACCTCTACTATTTTTAGAAATTAAAAAAAAAAAAAAAAATCCTACAAATTTGGGAGTTAGGACTTAGGAGGGTTTAATTACGTACTACTAGATCACTTCAACTTTTGTTCTTCAATTGTTAGAGATGATCACAACTTAATTAGCATCTTGTGATTGGGTTAGCATGCATAGTTAGTACTTAGTATGTAACAGTAATTTTTATATTTTTAATTGCATCTAATTGATATATATATATATACACATACATGTTGCCGCCAAAATTTTGTATGATGCACACACGTACGAGGCTGCCACCTACAAGATATTGTCCGCTTTAGCACGTACATTGTATCTTACGGTTTTGTCTATAAAGTAAAGGATTCTCGAGGGTTAAGACCTACTACCTTTATTATTTATTTATACCACAAACTAATCGAATTCAACCGATTTGATAGAAAAACCCTAAGGATGTGTATCAAACTAGCAATCTAGCATATATCATCTATACAAGTTTGATATGGAATTATAGGGGGAATTGCACAAACGTCCTCTGAGATTTGATAAAATTGTACGAATATGGCAGTTTTGACCATATATACACAAACTTCCCTCAACATTTGAAAATTGTTGCACAAACATCCCTTACCATTAGATGGATCCGTTAGTCAATGGTCAAACGTGTAAAAAAAGTCTAAAATACCCTATATTTTTATTTTAAATAACATAAAAAATTTAAAAATAAGATAAAAAAATATTAAAAAATCTTTTAGAAAATATGAATGTATCTTAAATCTGAAAGCTAGAAAAAAAAAATAATCTTCAAAAGAAAAAAAAAATTTAGTTTGTGCAATGCTCCCTTGATTTTAAATAAATTTAAAATTTAAAATTTATTTATTATTAAATTGTTTAAAAATCTATTTTTTTAATTTGAAAAGATGAATCTTTTTTCCAGGTTTCAGATTTAAGATACATTCATGTCATTTAAAATATATTTTTATCTTATTTTTTTTAATTTTTTTTAGTTTATTTAAAATAAAAATAAAGGGTATTTTAGACTTTTAACACTTTTGACCATTGACTAACGGATCCATCTAACGGCAGGGGGATGTTTGTGCAACAATTTTCAAATGTTGAGGGAAGTTTGTGTGTATATGACCAAAACTGTCATATATATGCAATTTTATCAAACTTCTAGGGATGTTTGTGCAAGTCCCCCGAAATTATATAATAAATATATATGCTGGGGAATCTTAATCTTCACTAGGGGAAAGATTTTAGTGTTAGGGTTTTGAGTGACAGAATTTCTCATGTCTAGTCCTGGTTGGTGCTTTTGAGATCCCATCTTATCCCTCTCATACATTATAATTTAATCCCTTTTCTGTATACTTTAATGTTACAACTTTTTTGATTTATTATACTTAAATCATATCTTCTTATAATTAATATGACATTTATATATCGATTTTGATGATGAATCATGCATATCATCTATGATCTATCATATAGCTAGTCCAGAATATAAAACTAGTACAAAAGAGAAAAAGGTAAAAGCATGCACTTGAATCTTGGATGCTAACTTGCAACTTGCAGTACTATTAATTTTAAGTATACTTTTCTCTAAAGACATCTATGGATATTTTTATTCTTAGTAATTTTAAAAGTGCCCTTGAACATGTTCATGATGAGGGAGATATGTTGTTGACTAATTGATTTAATTATAAATTATAGGTTGTATCTATACATAATTTTTTTTTATCCAACGTACAAATTAATGATCATATTCACTGTATTTCAAGCTTGGCCTGGTTCAATTAGGATCGCGTAGGATAATTATCTTTTCTTCGATCTCTTCTTTTTTTCCTTTTTATGTTTGGATTATCTCATTCAAATTTTTGCCCTTTTATGAACTCATAAGATAAAGAATTTATGTGGCCAATTCTTTACATTAGGGTTCATTCTAAAAGACAAAAAATTCACACCATCAAGATTATATATAATAGAGCTAACTATATAATAATATTGACATATATCTATACATCAATCCAAACCCAATCCATTATTAAACATGTGGAAATAGGGGAAAATATCACTCTTTTTATGTTGACTTTTAAGAGTAACATTAGTTTAATAAGTTAAGTTTAAATGGCACCAATAGACAAAAATACCATCATCTCCTTATTTTATTACATTTTTGTCATTTTTAGGGTTTTTTTATTTTATTTTCAAAATACTCCATTGATGGAGGACCAATGGATGGATCGAGGTGTTCCATCAATGGAGATGGAATAGACCTCAAATAGAAGTCAAAGGTCGAAATCAACCTCCAATGGAGATCGATGAAGAAGATGACCAAAAACAACTTCGAAATTTTCATTTTTGCCCAATAAATCTCGAAAATTATAAATATACCTAATAAGTCTTGGAAATTATAAAATAAGTCTCGAAAATAAATAATAAGTCTCAAAAACACAAAAATAAGTCTCAGAAAAAAAAGTGTGAGACTTATATTTGTGAGTGTGTTTGAAGAGTATTTTTGTCAGTTCCACACTTTAGATACTATTAAAACTTAAGTTATTAAGTTGATAATAGTCTTAAAACTCACTCTTTAAAGAGTACTATTAAATTTTCGAGCCCTATTAAACATCAAACATGGCCTCAAGATCAATATCTAGTAGAGCTCGCTCACTCTATGGTGTTGGAGTATTGTTGGTGGGCATAACAAGTTAAAAAAAAAAAAAAAAAAAAAAAAAAAAAAAAAACAATTAATAAAGATATAATCATACTAATAAATAATAATGAGTTCATTCCCAAATATATATATATATATATATTTAAGCAAAACTTTATTAAGGACAACAGCAACTTATAAAAGGGAGTTACAACCCAGACCATCAACCTTCTCACACATGGAGGGTATTCCTCCATCCAAAAACTATCCTTAACACTTAACAAAGCATTTTTAGCTAGAAAATGAGCTACCTGATTAGCTTTCCAGAGGCACAAATTGGACTGCCACACAACCCAAAAGACTACTCAATATCTGAATTTCTTCTAACACAAGACAAACATCCGAATCATAATGGCTCTTCTCATTTATCCATTTTACTGTTACCGCCACATCCGTCTCAAGTACTTTTCTAGAAATAAAGAATAAGGAGTCGTTTGGTTTTTTGTCTGAAGACTAAACAGTCCTGAATTTTATACTAAAGATTGAATAGTGACTGAAACTTGAAACTGAATACATATTTGTTTTTTTTGTTTTGTTTTGTTTTTTTTTTTTTTTTGTCACTTCTGAAAGAGTGTCAACTTGTTTGTTTGTTGGAGATAAACTAGTTTAAAAACAAGTAATTTGACATTTATACCCTTGTTATTATTAATTGTTATGTATTTTCATTTTATATAATACAAACAACTCAATAAAAATAATTTAACAAATTCTAAACCATTTTTATATAATAATGATAATGTATTATTCATGATTAAGATATGATATATAATTGTTTTAGTTTGAAAATATGATAAATACTAATTTAGAAATGGTTTGATGGTGTTGAAAGTGACAATATGATTAATGTTTTTTGTTTTTTTTTTTTTTTTTTTTTTTTTAAGCGGTTTATCATAAATAATAGGTTAGAAATAAATTTGAATAATATAAATTATAATAAAATTGGAAATATGCTATCTTTGGGAGGATAATCTTGGAAATATATATATTAAATGCAATCCAGTGATTTGAAATTAAGTTAAAAGTCAGGATTTCTTACTTTTTATTTTAAGTTGTTTTTTGTTATTTTTAGGTTGTTTGACCACTTAAAAAAAAGGGGAATATCATTTGGGTCCCTATCTTTTTCTGAAATATCAATGTTTTAAACGAGTTTGCTTTTTTATCAAAAGTTTCCCTGACTTTTGAAAAGTATATCAAATAGGTCCTTCTGACTTTTTTTTAACAGTCAAACGTCACAGAATTGGTATAATGTCTATTTTGCCCCTGTATGCCTTTTTAATGGTTGAAAAGACTGTTTTACCCTCTAACATTTAAAATTTAAACAATTTATCTAATTAAACTTTTTAAATAAAAAAAAACCAAACAAAACTAATTAAAATAATAATAATAATTATTATTATATAATAAAAAATATATAAAACTAATTAAAAAAAATGATGCATTAAAAAAACTTATTAAAATAATTAATATTACAAATAATTAAAAAACAAAAACAGAAATTAAAACAGAAAAAAAAAAATCGAAATACAAACTGAAATAAATCGAACCCATCTCTTCTCCACCTGGAAATCTTCAACATTTTCATCATCTTCAACATTTTCATTAACCCCACGTCACAAAACCTATAAACACCATCATCACAAACACCAACCCAAAATCAAATCAAACAACCATGTTCATAAACTCAGATCCTCCTCCGCTCAATCTCTTTAACACAAAAACAATCTCACCATTAAAAACCTCCAAATATCTCTTCAAAAATCACATTTGCAAATTCAATCCATAAAAAAAAAATAAATAAATAAATCAAGATCTAGACGATGGCTCCTCCTCTGCTCACACCACCACCACACCCCTCTTCTTCTTCGACCTCGTCCCCGACACCCCGACACCCCGCCACCACACCGAGTTTGCTTTTTATTTAGCACCACAACCAGCCCCATCATCAGCTTCAAATTAAACCAACCCAGATTCTTCAACATCAGTCACGCACCCACCACCAACAGGGAAACCCTTCGCCTGCTTGAAACCCATATTCTTCAACCCAGATTCTTCAAGGAACAGCGCCGATCCAAAAAACCGGATAGCAATAGCGCCAATCTTGCTCAATAGAGGAGATCGGTTCTCCTTCCCGGCGGATAGAAAGAAGAGAGAGACGGATTCGAAAGATGGATTTTCTGGTGTGGTTTGATTCGCAAAGAGATTTGAGAGGGATTTGAGAGGGGTTTTTTTTTTTTTGTGGTTTTGATTCGCAAAGAGATTCAAGAGCTAGGGTTTGGTTCATGAGGGATTCGAGAGGGAGAGGGATTTGTCAAGCTAGAGAGAGAGAGAGAGAGAGGAGAAAGAATTTGTTTGTGTTTCTGGGTTCATAAGAAGATGAAGAAGTTGAAGTTTATTTTTAAGTTTTAATTTTTAATTTTTTTTTATTATGTGGAGATCCAGATTGAATCTCCACCGTCCACCTCATGTGATGGGCGATGGAGATCCAGATTGAATCTCCACCTAATAAAAAAAATTCTTTAAATTTAATTGTTTTTTTGTTTTTTTGTTTTTTGTTTTTTTCATTAATAAATTAATATTATTTTTTTAAATTTAATTTTGTTATATTAATAAATTTAATTAGTTTTACTTTTAAAAAAATTAATATTTTATTTTAAAATTAATAAATTTCTGTTTGTGACACATGGCAAGTTCTTGGTTCAAAGATAAAAATACCCCTATAAATGTTAAGTTTGACTGACAGTTGACTAACAGAAGGACCTATTTGATATACTTTTCAAAAGTCAGGGAAACGTTTGATAAAAAAGTAAACTCATTTAAAAAATTGATATTTCAGAAAAAGATAGGGACCCAAATGATATTCCCCCTTAAAAAAACAAACAAAATAACTTAATAATTTCAATCCAGACCCATTAAGTTTTAAGTGTAAAAAACAAGCAACCACTAAGTTTGTGATAAGTTGTTAGTAATAAGAATGAAAAAAAAGAAACAAATGTTACACTCACATTATTAATTAGGGCAAATTGTACAAACATATTCCAAGTTTAAGTGTAATTGTACTAATATTGAAATTTTGTTCATAAAATTGCACAAACATAATCTACCCCCAGTTGAATTCCATTGAAGAACACTAAAGCTTTATTTCTCTGTTTTTTGACTAACAAGAGAGGATTACAATTTATATACAAGCTAATTGTCTGAAAAAAAATAGAATCTCGAAATAATTAACTAACTAAAAAACCCCTACCTCACTAACAATGTCAGTTCACGATGTTAACAGACTTGATACCTCTCATAACTAATGGGTTGTTTGTTTTTTGGGTTTGAAGTGTCTGAAAAGTCCTTTAGGAACCACTTAGGGAGTTCATCAGCCATCGACATCCTTGTCCACCACACACCTTGCATCACCTCATAACTGATGTTCGTGCGCAATTGTGGACCTTCTATCAGCAACACATCCTCTTCCATGGCAACTAGCGATTATGCCATGAAGATGTCCATGGCCTTTTTAGAGGGCATCGCTATAATCGTCATACTTAAGAGAGGCGATTGCCAGATCCCCCTTTTTGGAGCCTTTAGCAACACTTGCCTTTTTATTGTTGCAATCTTTCCTCACATGTCCAGATTGCCCACAGTTCTAGCAAGTGACTTTCTTTTTAGAGTTTTCATTCTTCCTACTTTTAACCTTAAGTACACTAGTATCAGAAGATTTACCTGTTAGGATTATGCTCAATAGCAACAGTGTAGTATTGTTTTTAACAATCTTTTCATATTAATAAAGTGATTTCTGATTTAAACAAATCTTATGGTATTTATAGATTGAATATTATAATTGTCAAAAGTAAATAATCATAAGGTCAAAAGACTATGAGAAAAAAAGAATTGTTCGTACATCTGGATATGTATGAGGTAGACACAATTCTTTAGTTAGTCTTGAATAATGTTCACAACTTAAGTTAAATGTTGGGCACCTTTATCTTGTTAAAGTTGTAGAATTCTTTTGCTAGCATTTGAGTGGGATCAAATGAGTTATGATGAGTCTGAAATCATCGGAGGGTCTTCGAGTAAAAGAATCTAGTGCACTGGGTGCATTGAACTGGATCACAATGAAATACTTTATCTAGAACCGTCAATAGATAATAGTCTTTTCATTATCAGGACAATCGAAGAGTCTATCTTAATCCTGAGATAAATGATGGACTTATGGTTCAAGTGGTATCATTTGAGTTATCAATGAGTACGATTATATAGCATAGTCTATCCTCGATAGTTTGGTGATATTCATTTGTTAATCGATAGATGACTTCATTTATAGATATGAACATCGTGGCTCCATTTATTAAATGAGAGTAGAATATCATCATATGGATATTTTGAGGTATTGGATATTGAATCTTAACGTTAAGTTTTCGATAGAGTCTATTGAAACATGGCTTCTGGACAAGTCAAAATATCCAAGTTCAAAATGTGGTCATAAGTAAATATGGTAACTTGGAGAGCTATAGGCGGTCTATGAGCTCTTGGCGATTACTGATATTCTTCACGAGGATACACCATCTTCAATAAGATTGTCTAGGGTACGAATGAGAAATATTTACTTATTCTATCTTTATTTAAGAGTTCAATTTTAGCTCTTTAGTGGAATGAGTTAAAATTAATAGATCGGACCTAAGTGAATCATTTGTTGATTGTGATTAGGTTATGTCTATTGAAGCTTAAATTTAGATAGCCCACCAAGATCCCCAATCCACACGGACTTGCATGGATCACTTGATATATTCTACCGGACCAATTTATGGGTCCATCTAGAATTGTATTAAAGCATGTGGACTTGTTTTTTTTAGTAAGAATGGGTCTAGTTCACATGTGAGCCTTTTATTAAGGTCCAATGGATTTAATAAAATAGAAAAACAATATATAGATATATTAATATAAATGGCACATGGCCGAGATATATATATGATATTATATTGTTTTATTTTTATTTTTTGATTAAATGGAAATTAATTAATTATTTAATTAAAAATCAAAATCTTTTTCTGACTAGGAAATATGTTTCTTAGTAGTATACTATTGTGGTAGTATAATAAATATAAAAGACTTTATTTGGTAAGTAGATAAATAAGGGATTTATTTATCTAGTCAAATAAGGAAGTCTTTTATAGTCACAAATACACTAAGGAGTTGGATTAGGGTTTGGAATTCTAAAGAAATCTACCTAGGGTTAGGATTTAGGTCAAAAGACATAAATCCTATTTGGGTAGAAGATTTCAGCCACTAATATATATTATAGGTGGAAAGCAATTTTCAGCAACATATATATATATATATATATATATATATATATATATATATATATATTATAGGTGGCATGCAGATTTGGTAGTATATAGGTTTGAGATATATATTATTTATTTGGCATATAGAATTGGTCGCCAATATATATAGATTTATATGGCAATCAGAATTCTGTGCACTTAAATACTTGTATATTTTAATAGGCAAGAATTCGGTGCACTATATAAATATGAGGCAAGTGGAATTCAGCTAACCCTAATGTCTTGGACTTAAGAGTTTTTTCTTTTGCTAGAGAAAAATAGAATCCAACTCTTAGACATAGTGTGATATTCGGCCAAGAGAGAAAAAGAGAAGAGATCGTTTTACTTCGATAATGCACTAGTAGCTTATACATCAATAGGCTTTGTACACAACTTCGAATAAGGTTCACGCGAGTTTCGATCATTAGATTGAGAATTCAAAAGTGACCGGAACGTTCTTTGTTATCTCTTGGAGGTTTAGTGACTAACGAAATAGAAAAAGGTTTTGTTATCTATCCTCAGGTACACAATTCAAAGAGAAGGGAGACCACGCTCCTAGGTGATTCACGTTCGTGATTGGATTGGAAGATCTTGCGGATTACCATCGACGCAATGTCAATCAGATCATGCGACAAAGGTATGATATTTTTAGTATTATATGTTAATTAATTAAATGGTTAAGGTTCAAATTATGGAAAAATTTTAAATTATACAAAACCGATTTTAGTCTCGCTTCCGCTGCGTGCACTTGATTTTTCCCTACATTACCTTCACTAGTCAGCCTTCTTTCTTAAAAGATTAATTTGTTCGCCACATCTCCAAGACTTATGGTCAGATTCCCATGCATTAAAATTGGCTTCATGTGCGCATAGGATGGTGGAAGAGACCAGATGAGTCTTAACTCTTAACCCTTTGCCTTTCTCATCAATTTTAACTCTAATTGACTATAATTCGGAAATTATCCCATTGAGCACTCCTAGATAGATGCTCAGAAACCTTCGTACCTTAAGACATATGTTGTGAATGATAATGTTCATTCAAGTAGAAACGGTTGCAAATGCTCTTTGCTTGATACAATTCTTCAAGCCTCTCCCAAAGTTATTTCGCATAATATGTTCCATGAATATTTGCAAGAACATTCTTGGCCAGGCACAGACGAATTGCATTCGCAGCCCTCTCATCCAACTCCTCCTAATCATCATCGCTCATTATAGATTTTCCAGAACTAGTATCAACCGCTTCTTTTCTAGAATCTTCAAAGTCTCCAGGGTTTCCTAGGGTTGACTTACCCTTTAACACCTTGTGTAATTCCAACTGGATTAACATATCATTTACTTGAACTTGCCACAAGTCAAAGTTAATCTTCCCATCGAACTTCTCTATATCGAATCTTATCGAACCTATCTTTCCATACATAACAGTTTGATAAGACCACTATCAGGCAACATGGGCTCTAATACTAGTTGTTAACAAAAATAACAATTCCTACGCTACGTGGAAGCGTTGCCGGATAGTCCACAAACAAACACAATAATGTCAATGAAATAAAAAAGATAAGATGGAATAAATAAACAAATCCAATCACACACACACAACACAAAGATTTTTACGTGGAAACCCAATAACAGACAAAAACCACGTCCGTCAAGACGACAAGAGAAAGTTCCACTATGTAGTAAATTGTTACAACCACACATTTATTATTCTCTCTCTAAAATACCCCAAACCCAATTACACCCAATTACACCCAATGCCCACTCTCTAAGATCTCTCTAGTATTTGCTATTTTGCTCCACACAATAACCTAGGTATTATGATCTATTTATATCAGTTACAGGGAGTTTGAAACCTACAAGGAAACTACTTTCTTTTACACATAAGATTTTTTGTTTCGCGCAAAGTCCTACTTATATATGCACAAGAATTTCATATTCCTTACAAAGTCTTTTTCCTTTATGCATAAGAACTTTCCAGAAGAAAACCTTTCCATTTTCCGTGCAACTTTCCTAATCTTTGCAAAATATGCCATTACCGCGGTTTGGGCCGTGGTTTGCAACCCACACTCGTACCGCAGAAAGTCTCTAGAAACAACCACTCAGAATACCGTTGTTTGCGTCTTTTGCCTACATCGCGGTCTACACCGCGTGTACTCACTGGAATTGTTTACGGTTCGTACCGTTGTCTATGAATTCGCCTATGCCACGGTTCCTTCCATAATCCAATTATTCAGTTCTTTTTCAGACTTTAAGCCTCCCCCAAACATGATATCCTACTTCCAAATGTTTCCCATGTCTTTAGAAAGTTTTCGCATTTGTTGAATCTCGTTTGGTAACCATTGGCAATACGAGCCATATCCAATAGTGTTTTTTTTTATTTTATTTAAAAAAAAAAAAACAACTTAACTTTTTAAATTCAGATTTTAGATACCAAAAAAAAAAATATTGTCTAGACTTTAGATTTCAGTATAGTTCAGATCTGTTTAGATTTCAGACATAAAAACAAATACCACCTAACTCACTAACATCCCAATTATACTGGCATTGCTTTTCATTAATTAAAATCGAATCATAATCATGATTTTTTTGTTGATAACCTTCTTTTGTGTAAGCTTGAGATTGGATGGCATAAAAGCTATCTAGATTCCCAAACTTTAATGCTTGAGCATTGTGAACATGAGCTTGTGCATCCAAATTACTATTTACCTTCACATTCCTCCTCAAATTGAACGGTACACGCACTACAAGAAATTTGGCCTTTCGCAACACGCGGATGTATGTTGTTGATACACCTGTTGTTAGAGAATTTTCAAATTATATTTGTATGGAAATGATGCAATTTTCCAAAGTAGTGTTGATTGTATCTTTTAAATGAAAAGACACAGCTTTTCAAATAAATGTTCTTTTTGTTGAAAGATACAACTTTACAATGAGATGTAACTTTACATAAAGATATTTTCGTGAATAATTGTAATTGTTTGTGAAAGGTTGTAAAGTTTTGTGAAAGGGTGCATAACACCTTATAAATTGGACCATGTACACCACTAGCAAAATATAAAAAACATAACCATTTACTTGGCAAATTGCTCCATCTCCTTCTCATATTCTTCTCATCTGAAATTCAAATAATTTTGTTTCATTAATTTTCTTGCATAAAATTACCAATATTCTGTTAATCTGTAGTAACAGAATATTGTCTCTTGGAGGGTTTGTTATCAACGGTGTTCATGGTTTAAATCGTTAGTGTACAACGATATTAAACAATTAAGGTTTCATTGTATCTTAGAGACACATTTGCATAACACGGTGCATCACTCGGTTGGTTGGGGGCAAATAGTGTCATAAGGAAAACGACTTCTATAACGTGCCTTGAAGCCCACATTTTATATTACTGTAGTGATTTTTGTTTATACAGATAACAATTTGGTTCAACATAATTTCACAGTGACAGCGAACTTCGACAAAAAAAAGGTACACACTTTCATTTTTGAAACATATTTTCTAACAATCTTAAGACACTATTTTTTGCTACTACAATGGCACCTACTAATTCTCTCCGAGAGTTCACTGTCGACTTTGTGAAATTGAACCGTTTTGATGGTGGTAATTTCATCTGTTAGCAAAAGAAGTAGCATTTTCTCCTATCAACATTGAGTGTGGTGTATGTACTGACAACTCCGAAGTCGGTTGAACATAATGATGAAACCATGGCACAAATCCGTGTGCGTCGCAAGTGGGAGCAAGATGATTATATTTGCAAGGGTCACATTTGCAATGCAATGTTCGATGCTCTTTTCAATCAATATCACAACGTGGCCACTGCAAAAGAAATTTGGAACTCTCTCGAGGCAAAGTACATGTTAGAAGATGCTACAAGTAAGAAATTCTTGGGCTCCAATTTTTTTTTATCATAAAATGGTAGAAAGCAGACGTGTGGTTGAACAATTTCATGAAATTAGACACATTTTAAATCAGTTTAGCCAACACAAAATGAATATGGATGAATCTGTTATTGTTTTTGCCATTATTGATAAACTCCCTCCATCTTTGAAAGACTATAAAAGGAGTCTTAAAAAAAAAAAGAAAAAAAAAAGAAACAAAAAAGATGTTACTCTTGAAGAGTGGGGCCAACACCTCCGCATAGAGAATGAGTATAGAATTAATTCTGCTGATGAGCAGGTCAATTCATAATCTAAGGTTCATATGGTGAAAGATAGGAAAAAGGCTAAGCAGGAACACTCCAAGGACAAGAAGCGAAAATTTGATCAAAGAAGATTCAAATTTCTAAAAAGAAGGGTTCATGCCACCACTGTGGCAAGCCTAGCCACTTCAAGAGATAATGTCGTCTTCTCAAGAAGAAAAAGAAGGAAAATACCTCAAATTTTGTGGCTATGATATCGAGATCAATGCTCTCGAGGATGATATTGCATAGTGGATAGATTCAGGCGCTACAGGACATGTTTGCAAGGATCGAAGCCTTTTCACTACTTATGAAAAAGTAGATGATGGAAATATATTCTACATAGGTAATTCCTCCACTGCTACTATTAAAGGAAAAGACAATGTGCAAATAGAGTTTATTTTTGGGAAGATCTTAACTCCTACTAATGTATGTTATGTAAACTTATATTTGAGTTAGATAATTTTGTAATAACCAAATAAGGAGTGTTTGTAGGGAAATGATACTTGTATGAGGGCATGTTCAAGCTAAATGTTATTGATAAAATAAGTTCTTCCGTTTATATGATTGACTCATGTACTTTGTCTTTATGGCATAATCGTTTAAGCCATGTTAACATTAAACGATTATGTGACATGTCTAATTTAATATATATATCTTTTTCTTTTTCTTTTCTTTCTTGTGTTCTGATCATCTACGTGCACAATAAAAACTGGGAACTAGTGTCATCGTTCCATTATTGTACTTTTTGTATTTAAGTTTTCTTGTAGTTAATAACAATTGAATGGACCATTATATTAACTTTGATTGAATTTGTAACTTGTTATCTTCTTATTAATTGTCACTAAATTTGTGTAAAACAAACATAATTTTCATATGGTTAACTATCATTAGGTTGGTGTATAGTGACAATTTTTAAATAATTAATTGTCGATAAATTTATGTATAGTGACACAATTTTGACATGGTTAATTGTCACTAAGTTTGTGAATAGTCATATAATTTAAAAATAATAAATTGTCGCTAAGAAGATGTATAGACGTATAGTGACAAAATCTTCAAACAGTTAATTATCACTATATATATAAATTTAGTGACACAATTTTTATTTTGTCATTAATTAAGGTTAAATGATAATATGTTACTAAAAGTTATGATTTGTGACAAGTACCAAAAAATTGTCACAAATACTTTTAGTGATGGAAAAAAGTGACGAATTATTAGTGACACTTTTTTTTGTCACAACATTGAAATTGTGACAATTTCTTTACTTGTAGTGACAAATATATTTTTTTTTATCACTTTTTAGTAGTGTAAAAGGGATCCTACGGCACGTGCATGATTTGTGAATTGTAAAATATTAGCTTTTTAGCAACACGCAAGCCAATAGTTGTTAAAAGGAAATCTATGGCAACATGCATGATATGTGTGTTGCAAAATATTATGGGGTGTATTCGATTAGGATTTCAAAAGATTTTTTCACAACGCGCAAAGCCTATAACAATATCCATAATGCATGATGCTTTATTTGTATACTGCTAAAAAGACACATATAGCAACATGCATGATATGTATTTAGCTTTCAGAGTCTAGAACACTAATTGCAGGAAAATGAGTTCGGAGGCAGAGGAGGTCTGTTGCTCTAACTCTGCAGTGTTTCCTCTAATTTACTGTATCCCCTTTTCACGCTTAATTTGAACTGCTTGAATTTATATTCCAGATAAAAATAAAATAAAATAAAAATAAAAACCACCAACTTTCTTCTTTGATGAGCTTAATTTTCGTTATTTGTTCACTCGAATTAAAAAATTCCAGCATTTGTATATATGATGAAGATTGAATAGATTGCTGTTGCTCTGTCTCATCCATATGTTAGTTTTTTAGATATTGAATGCTATGTGTAAAATTGAATACCAAGAGGATGCTACCAACAACACCAAGTCAACAATTGGTAATCACCTAGTTCTTAGTCATTACATAGAGAGGATTTACATAACGAAAAAATCCTACATCTTCCTACTAGCTAATCACAAGAGACTAATTACTAACAGTTAACAAGATCGATTATAGGATTATAGGCAATGTACCCAGAAACTGGTTTTCATGTTTTATAACCTAGTGATACACTAGCAAATCCACCTTAAGATTTGACATTTTTAAGAGATTTTGATGATAGTGTTCATATGAGAAGAATCTACTCTTCGCTCCTCTTTATGCCTCTATGTTTCCATCTGATTTCCTCTTTGGCAATACGGTGGTATCAAAACACCAAATACTATGAGACAATCAAGTTAGGAGTATAAAATTCCACAATAAAACACACCATTCAAATTATTATTTTTTGAAATATTACAATAATTCAGGGTTTTGGGAGGGGGAGAGACTCGAACAAACAACATTGTGGTATAGGTGTGAGAGTCATCCCATTGGTCCAACCTTATCTTGTAATTCACGTATGTTGTTTCTACTAGATTGATATGCATGATGCTGAATGATACACTTAAAATTCTAAGCCACGCGGGCAAGTTTCTGAATCAATAAAGGCATACCAACAAAGAATTCCGTCCTCAAGTAGCTCCGGATAGAGCTTATCTCTCTCTTTGGACTAGAGGAAGAAAAAGACATGCTCTGTCCGGAGCTACTCAGGAACGTAATTCTGCCCAGGTATGCCCTTATTGGCTTCAGGATCTTACCATTTTCCTCATGCCGTTTGAAGCCTGGAGGAAGAGAAACGTTTGTGGTAGACAGCCTTCTTAATCCATGTGAATATGAATCTTGACCTCTTCAGATGACTGAAGATTGGTGTTTCTGTAACAGGTATGAACTTCACAAACCAGCCTATTGGCCATGTGAAGGCTGCCATTACAATACATGCTAACCATTGCTCCCAATCCAACCTCACTGTATTTGCAAACTTCTTTAGGAATTCCACCATCACCACTTGAAGAACTATAGTTATTCCCACGATTCCAAGAAACAATCGATTCTTGAGAATTCCCTTAAATACATTCTTCTTCTCCAACTTCCTTGCATTGAACTCATTGAAAACCTGGCATAGAACGAAAGTATTGAAAATCATTGTATCGTTTTCTTCGGGAGTCAAATTGAAGATGGACTCGCCCTTAAATTGTAACGTCAAAAGGACTGCTATCTGGTATAGTGCTTGAGAAAGAAGATTCCTCCACATAATGTTCGTTATAAGAGGTTCAGTACGACCCACAGGGGACTTCTTCATTAGCTCGTCGGTTGGCCTGTCTGTAGCGAGAGCTAAAGCCCCTAGTGTGTCCATGATGAGGTTCACCCACAACAATTGGACTGCTGTTAAAGGAACCTCACCAGCAGAAACAGCTGCAACAAAGTTAATCACTAGAGCTGCAACATTAACAGTTAGTTGAAATTGAATGAATTTTTGGATGTTGTTATAGACACACCGTCCCCACCTGAGAACAGTGACCACGGAACTAAAGTTATCATCCAGTATGACAATATCTGAGCTTTCTTTGGCCACTTCAGTGCCTTGAATGCCCATGGAAAGTCCTATGTCGGCTTCTTTTAGAGCAGGGGCATCGTTTGTTCCATCTCCAGTGACTGCAACCACGTGACCTTTCTGTTTCAAACACTGTACCATAAGAAGCTTGTCAAAAGGAGAAGACCTTGCCATCACCCGGATTTTATCAACTTTCTGCATTCTCTCTGCAGGTGTGTAGTTACGAAATTCTACACCTTTTACCACCTCTCCGGCTTCCTCTTGTCGATTAAAATTTAGTATTCCACATTCTGTTGCTATAGCTTTTGCTGTGAAAACGTTGTCTCCGGTGATCATTTTGATGTCCACTCCTGCTGCTGTGCAAACTTCCACAGCTTTCTGTACCCCTGGTCGACATGGATCCTTGAGACCAACTATTCCTAGTAATGTTAAGCCATCTTCTTTCAGCATTTTTCGCTTCTTTCCATCGTCATTGTATTCCAATTCTTCTGCTGAAATTTGCTTGTGAGCAAAAGCAATGCATCTAAGGCTACTAGCTGCCATGCCATGGATGATAGTTTCCATTTTGCTTCTTCCATCTTCATCCATGGACTTGATTATTCCATTGCTCTCATAATAATGTGAACACATAGCTAGAATCATCTCAGCAGCTCCTTTCCAATGTACATGAATTGTGTTATCAACAATTTTCCTAATCGAAACCCCACTCCGTTTCTTCTCTGAGTTGAAAGTTTCGACATGGAGAATTGAATATTTTTGCTTCAGTTTTTCCATATCCATATCCAATTCCTGAACAGCCCAAGAGAGAATTGCTTTTTCGGTTGGACTGCCAGAAAATTCAGATACAGATGATCCTGATGCAGGTTTGCAAACGCTACCAGTTGTGTTCAAACCAACTCCTTGGTGAATTAATTCACCAACATCTGAGACAATTACATTGTAAGAGTCTTCTTCAATAGATTCTTGGCCAAGCCAAAACTTGGTTACTTTCATCTGATTTAAAGTTAAGGTGCCTGTTTTGTCGGTACAAATAACTGTAGCGGAGCCCATCGTCTCACAAGCCGGAAGTTTCCTTACCATTGCTTGATCAGCCATCATTCTCTTCATGGAATAAGCAAGTGTGAGAGTGACAGCCAATGGCAAGCCTTCTGGTATTGCAACCACAACAATGGTGACTGCAGCCGCGATTATACGTATAACAGCATTAAAAATATCATCTATGTTTGTCTTGCCACCATTATACTCCTTGGCTCCATATTCATCTTTTGTATTCCCAGTGAAATAACGAATTAATAGAACTACAAGAACTAGCAAAGCTACTACAAGGCCTACCGTTCCAATAGAAGAGGTCAGTCTGTCAAGTCGTGCCTGTAATGGAGTTCTTTCATTGGAATCACTGGATATGGAGCTCATCATCTCACCCCATGCAGTGTCCATCCCCACCGACACCACGAGCATTTTACCAAAGCCATCTGCTACCTTTGAACCCGAGAACAAGAAGGGGTTGTTAGTGGAATCTACTTCGACATGGTCACTCTCTCCCGTCATGCTTGACTCGTCTACTTGCAAAGAATATCCACCCAAGAACAACCCATCAGCAGGAATCTGATCACCGATTTTGAGGAAGACAACATCTCCAACAACAAGATCAAATACGGAAATAGGCCTGCGGCAAGCATCTCTAACAACTTCAACTTTAATGTTGCTACTTATTTTCGATAGCTTATCGAATTGTGTCTCCTGTCTGTAATTACTAAAAGCAGAGACAACAATAACCAGAAAGACAGCTACAAAGATACTTCCACCTTCATACCAACCTTCTTCCGCCCCATGCTCTTTGATTCCAAAAGCAAGAGAAAGCGCAGCACAGACAAGAAGAATAAGAATGGTGGTATCTTTAAAAGCATCGATCACGAAATATAAAAACCCTTTAGGAGGTGGCTTGTGATAAGTATTAGTACCGAAGAGTTGGCTTCTCTTAGCAACATCTTCATCATTGCCATCAATTCCATCTTCTGGATTTGTCCCAAGAGCGGTGGCCACGCCTTCAACTCCTCCAATACATCCGAGAGAATGCAAGTCTTTGTTCTTCACAATATCTGTCAGTTTTGATCCATCAACATTAGGATCAATAGAGTAAGACACTGATTTCTTATCCTGGTGGAGGGAACTGCTTGGTTTGATATCGAGGGCGACGTAAGGATGACTTTGCAGTATTTCGGAATATTGGTGGTTTGGTTTGTTTTTGTGCACAAGAGAGCGCATAGCCTGGAAAGAATAGATAGTCCAGTAAGCAAGACGCCATCGCTTTTGAGCTTTGGTGAGGGTGGTGGTGGTGGTGACTTTAAAGAGTAGTGTGCTGCAATCATAATGTGGGATTTTACTATCAGACATGGTTTCTTTCTTGCTGCAAAATGTTAAAAAGCAGCAGCAGCAGCAGGAAATTTTCTATTTTGCTTATCATTCTTGTATATTTATAAACAAACAAAAGATAAGATTAATGTAAAATTAACTGCTTTTCAAAAAATTTAAGCGCCGTAATCCTCGTACCTTTTTAAACAATTGAAACCAAAACAGTTGAATGAATCAGACGAAAGTATAATTATTGATAATGTGTTTTTGTTGTCCACTGAACTTTTCCACTGTGATCATTGATTTAATAAAATAAAATAAAATAACACCGTACGATTTTTTTTTTCTGATCTAAAACACTTTAAGAAAATACTTTACATTTAAAGATAATAAAAGAAATAAAGGAAATATTTTCCATCCAAGACTTGTAACAGAGTAGAGTCAAATCACCTAATATCCGATTTTCAATTCCTAGACCATGATATCAAGCTATGAGAACTTAAGATGACCTATTTTTTTTTCTCAAGATTTACATATTTATTGTGAAATGTGAATGCTACACGAACACGATAGACGATAGGGAATATATTAACATGTTACCATATCTTAAATGATATAGTTAAACTCTTACCTGTTATTAGAATGCAATTATATATTTACATGATTGAAATTGAATGAAATTAGTATATTCTTCCACTTGTGATTTGTGAGGTTTTCTTTTAGGTATGAGGTGGATATGAGATGGTAAAGAGTTGGAGAACAAGTTGAGAAGAGTATCTGTCTTTATCATCAAAAAAAAATAAAAAATGTGACTGTGGTCGTCGGTGGTCGGTGGCCCAAAAGAAGGGGAAGGGGTTTTTGAAGAAAAGTTTTTTTGTCGGCATTCTTTTGTGTTTTTACCGTAGGTGCCGGCCGGACGGACATGTTTAGGTCGGTGGCCCTTGGTCGGCTGATAAAATGAAAAAAAAAAACTTAACTTTGTCGGAAATTATTAATGTTTACTGTTTGTGCAAGAAAAAACAACAATGACACTAGTTAGTAAATAAACCTAATCAATTGTTGTGTTGTGTCTTTTGCTGTCGTACTCGTACCATGAAACACACACAATTGCCTAAAAGGCATGTTTCATGTTTTTAACCTAATTCCTTACCATACCATCAATAACATTATTTGAACAAGACTTTTGTTTAATCTTAATTACATTAAAAATAAAAAATAAAAATAAAAAGTGACGATATTTGCACTCTAAAATCGTATATGCACCTCAAATCAATATATTTTTTAAAATTCTAATATTATCCTTAAATAAATTTATTAAAATGATTAAGATGAATATATCTTGTATACGTAATATTTTTGAATATTTAACAAATATTATAATTATTCATGCGAATATAAAAAATAAAAATATTTTTTTTATTAAAATATTATTAATTAATTAATTTAAATTTAAATGGTGATTATTTTTAAAACTATAAATATTAATTACTGTTATATTTTTTCTCAAAAAAAAAAAAAAAGTAAATGTTATAAAAAAAAAATCCCTTTGAATTTAATTAAAAAAAAAAAAAAAAAAAAAAAAAACTAAACTAAAAAGTTAAAAGAAAAGTATAACAAAAATAAAAATACGAAAAGCCGCCTCATCCATTTTTGTTTTTTTTTAAGGTCGCCTTCACCATCTTCAATTTGGAGAAAAATCTATTCTGGAGAATGGAGATTTTTTGTTTCTGGCAGCCTAGGAGGAGGTGTCCTCCATACTTTTTTTTTTTTCAATTTTCCTTTTAATTATCTTATAATTTATAATTTAAAACAATTATTCAAAAAATAAGATAAAGGACATATTGGGTAATATACGGTGTGTGCTTACAAAATATAATATTTTTTAATTTTTTAATGAATGTACATACAAAAAAAGGTGCACATACAGTTTCTTAGAAGTGTAAATATCGCTACTTAAAAATAAAAAAATAAAAAATCCTCACATTACACCACATGAAATGATGTTATTGGTTCTTAGTATATTAAACACTTTATCTTTGAACATAATGAATTCAAGACCCAAAAAGATTAAGTTGATATAACTTTACTATTGTAGTAAACTCCTGACACATGTTTATAAAATATGTATGGTGAGACTCGAACCCTTCATAGGTTCACCACCATCTTTACTAAAAGGTGACATGCAACTAACTTTCTTTTTAAAAAAAGTAAAGACAGAGAAAAAAAAAACGAGGAAAGTTTAAGTTTTCTTCAACAAGGAGAGTTTAAAAATATAGCCTCCGTACAAAATTAAATACGTAATTTATTTATTTTCAACATGCAAATCTGACACGTGGTTTGAATCAAGTACTTTAGATTATTATTTATTTATTTATTTTGAAACAATTTTTTTTTTCTTGTTATTGTGAGTATGTAGTGACCTTTTTCATTGACTAAGTTGGGCAGATGCACCGAAATTGAGAGTATAACTTACGTTTTAAAGTCAATATTAGGGTAACATTGTTTAACGATATATATTGATGGAAAAAAGTAAGAGAGCAAGAAGAAGGAAATTACGTCTTCTTTGCCTTAAGAGAATGAAGGAGATGAGTAATATTAATATATGACTTCTTTATTTTTCGTGACTACATATTACTTAAAAGCATATCCAAGGCTGGGATTGTGAAAAAATATTTCTTTCTTTCTATGTAATCATACAATCATTACTATTCAATGTCAAGATAATAGAGAAAAAAATTTATAGACAATATCAATATGACCTATCTACTGTTAAAGGGTCTATTGGACAATCTTTGTACACAACATTGAAGATATATATATATATATATATATATATATATATATATATATATATATATATATATATATAAATTATATTATCAGTTCCTTGCATGTGGGCCACTGGATTTAAATACTTTGACTTGGTTGTATGCACTTGTCAATCAAAGTATTTAAATCCAGTGGCCCATATACAAGGAACTGATATAACTTTTGTTAGTTCGAACTGATAATAGAAAGACTATATATATATAAATAGTTAAGAAGGTTGTTTGATAAAAAAAAAAAAAAAAAAAAAGAGAAACTTTTACAATTCTTTTCCTATTCTTCCCAACTACTTGAAAGTTAAAACCTCATTCTCACGCCTCAAAACTTCACTTTCGTAAACGAGATGGAATTTCGTTTGAATTGCAAATCTTGTTAAATTAAAACCATCAAGCAAATCTTGTTAAATTAAAACTATCAAGTATTAGAGCTTGTTTGGTTAGACTTTTAAAAAACCTCTATTTGTAAAAAATCTATCTATAATAGATCTATTATAGCATCTCCAATGCAAATATGCATTTTTGAGTTTCTAAATAGTATCACATCAGCATTTCTATTTATTATGGACTCACTTTTGAAAAAAAATTAGAAAAGTGCATATTCACATCTCCAATGCAATTATTTAAAGTTAAATATGAATCCATTTTTTAACCAATCATAATAAAACAATTATTATACCCTCTCTCCTCTTTTATTTTAAAATTAAATGAGCTTTAATCTTATTGGTGGAAAGAGTTAGAAAGCTTTAATATTATTGGTGGAAAGAGTTAGAAATTCTAGTCAGCATTTCTAAGAGAGTTTCTAGAATTAGAAACCCAACTCCATATTCTCTAACTTTTTTTTTGCCACATCATCTCCATATTCAACTTAGACAATAGCATTGGAGAGAGTTTTTCTAACTTTTTTAATATCTATCGTATGTGGCACTCAAATTTCTCCAAATGCATAATAGCATTGGAGATGCTCTTAGAAATAGAACTTTTGAAAAAAAAAAAAAAAATTATAGTTATTTGGTTGGTAGACTTTTTTTTTTTTTTTTAAATGCATCTATTTGGAAAAGCTCTTCCATATGAGCTTTTACCTAATAGAGGTTCAAACTCTACTAGTCTCTACTAAATTTAAAATAAACAATCTCAAAAGCCTGACCAAACAACTATTAAAAAAACTAAAATAGAGGTGTGTATAGCTTTTGAGACAATAGAAAACTCAACCAAACAAACACTTAAACTATTAAAAGACTTATTTCTTTGTACCATTTTTCTAATTTATGGGCTACGAAGTTTCCTGGAAACTATGGTAGAATAAGCATTCCACGTTTGTGGATTGAACTTTTATCTTTATGCGGTGGAAAGAGTGCCATTGACCTGGACACAGACATTAACGTCGCAATCAATTAGCTGTCACAGAAATTTCCTTGCACCTTCCATAAACAGACTTATTCGCTGAGTTTTCCTTATAAAATTGGATGACAATCTATCTAAATTTAATTATTCAGTCTGGAATTTAATTGATTAGGTATCAAAGTTTGACCCTCGACAATGATTTAATGACAAGAAGAAAATTCATATGAACCAAGTCTAGACGTGGCGGCATTAACTATGACAATTGACAAAGCAAAGTGTCCTCAGCACGTTATAATGAATAAATGATGTCAGCTCCTACTTCGGCTCTGAATTTTAAGTTTATGTTCATAAGAGAAAGTGGTGCTTCGCACCACAGTTTTTTATTGGAATGTGAAAGCTCTTAAAAAATTATGAACACAAGGAGTTTGGATCCTCTTTTGTTGATTGGGGAAATCTCATATAAAGTCAGACTAGGAGAGAAGCCAAACTGAAGAAGCTAATGACAATTAAAGTGTTTTTTTTTTGTAAATTGGTCTGTTGGGCTACACCTAAAGCCCAAACTTTAACAAGTGGATTCAGGTTGAACCTAGGTCCAATTAATCCAGCTGGGCCTGATATGAATATATGATGATAATCTTGAAAAAATTGAGGTAAACTGCCAACCTACATAACAACTTCACCATCTCAAGACATGAGATTACCCAACTACTTACTACTAGTTAATGAATTCTACTGCCTTATGACTTTCTGCTAAATATAAAGCCAGAGATAGAAACAAGGACACAACTTTAAAACAATCAAAACTGCTTAAAAGTTAAAGACTTCCGAGCCTGATAGAGATACGGGCATTCTCTTCTATCCCGAAAGGAGCTGTCATTCACATGATTGATTAAGAGAATAGCGACACTTCTACGGGAAATAAAATGATTTTACAAGATTAATATACTAAGTTGTCAAACAACAGGCAACACTATCACATATCCAACTATTCAAACAGAAACTCAGAATTATGTGTTCTGCAATCAATTGTTTGAAATCTTTTGAAAAGGATAAAGGGAGAAAACAAAAAGGAAATCAACAAAAGATGGTTGTGGAAAAATGACGATGCCAAATGGTGAGCCAACGGTGAAGAGGATGTTGGTGAAGATAACAAAGCTGGTAATGTAAATGTAGCGGTGTAGGGTAACAACTAACAATTATGGCAGTAAGAGGAAATCAGTGCTACTATATGTTGTCATAGCATTGACAAATCATAGGATATAAGTCCTTCCGTTCTATTGGCGGTGGGGCAATCAAATTACAACAGCAAGGCAAAGAAGCCGTCAACATTATGGTGGTAATTGTGCTTGTTGGAATGTCAGCCACGATGGATAAATAACGATACCGATTACTACAAGCTTTAACAAGTCATAACAGCAACACTTGTCAAACCAATGATATTTAGATTGTTGGGTGTGCAACCAAAGTCCCACATTGGCTAGACATGGGGATGATATTGGGTATATAAGTATGGAAACAACCTCCATTGGTGTGAGGCCTTTTGGGTAGTGACCCAAGAGTAAATCCGTGCTGGCTTAGGCCCAAAGCGGACAATATCACACCAATGTGGAGAATGTGGGTTCCATACTTATAACAAGTGGTATCAGAGCCGACCCCCAGACTTAGCCAACCGTAGCCGAACCAAACCAGGAGGTGGTGGGCCCCAAGTAGCTCGCGATGGGTCTGTGATGTTAGCTCTCGAGGTAGGAAATGCTCCGGTGCTTCACATAAGGCGTGTGCTCCAGCGCGGTGGAGAGGAGTGACCTCGATGGAGTGCTTCTCCTAGCATTGACGGATGGATGATCGCTTGAGGAGAGGCCCGGACCGTGAAGATAATGATGGTCCTTTGTTCGAGGGGAGGATTGTTGGGTGTGCAACCAAAGTCCCGCATTGGCTAGACATGGGGATGATCTTGGGTATATAAGTATGAAAACAACCTCCATTGGTGTGAGACCTTTTGGGTAGTGACCCAAGAGTAAATCCGTGCGGGCTTAGGCCCAAAGCGGACAATATCACACCAATGTGGAGAATATGGGTTCCATACTTACAACATAGATGAGAATTTCTAAACAACAATCATATCGATAGCAGAAATAAAATAAATTATTGTTTCTTGTTTTTCTTAAAAAAAAAAAAAAAAATTTATAATAACGAAAGAACAAGCATGCTAAATTTAGATTTGGTTGTAATTCTAGAGAGTACATATGGTCTGAAGTTTCAATATCACTTCACAAAGATGGTATGATATAATCATGGAGAAAAAAATCCTACAACTTTGACATGCTCACTCAGTTCAGTTGTTAGTATTCTGTAATTGCTGGAAAGAAATTGTAAGTCTGTACATACTGCATTCTTGAAAAACGGAAAACAGTGAAAAGAGAAAAGCACATTCAAGGCCAACCTTACAACAAGAACACTAGCATATAATGAACGAGCAGAGAGCTCAAGCAGATACCTTAAAAATGTTGTTTAAATTAGTTATAGGATAAATTGATTTAAAAGCAAGATATGTAAATTATACCCAGCAATCATTATTCTTTTCTTATCTTTTTTAATTTTGAGTCACAAAATTAGATGATTCAAATTCTAAGTTAAATATAGGTAAAGGTGTTAATAAAATGAACATGCTTGACATGAAAATTGATAAGTTGAATTAAACATACCTCCTCATTACTTGAAGAAAATCCCACAACTGGTATCATAGCCAAGCAACTGACTGCCCCTATAATTGGTGAAATAATTTATGAACATCTGAGCCAAGCAACTGAATTTAAGTTAGAAATGTATTATGTTCTTAGGAGAAAGTGTTGCTTCACACCAGTTTTTTTTTATTATCAAACAGTATTAAGAATGTGAAAGCTGGGTCAGATTCAACACACATGAAAAAATGACTCTTATCCGGTTTCACTGTATACATTGAAAAAACATGTTGATGGATTACGTTATGAAGAGCACGCTACAGGAAAATACATGACTAAACATGGATTTACCTTGCTGAACATAACTAACTCAACACAAGGAGGTTACTCTATCTAGAGTTTGGATCCTCTCCTGGTTTGATTTTTTGTGTGGCTGTTTTTTATATGAGTAGTTGATTAGGGAAATCCAAGTAAGAAGTCAGACAATGAAAGAATCTGAACTCATCTATCTGACCCCAAGCAGCTCATTGACTATTAAAGTTTTTTGTAAATTGATCAGTTGGGCTACACCTGAAGCCCAAATTTTAGTTTAAGTGGATTCCAGCTGAACCTGGGCCCAATTAATTCAGCTGAACCTAACTTCAGTAGTCGTGGAAGTTGTTAGTCTAACCTCTAAATCTAATACAAAATAACATGTGATGGTAATCTTTACAGAAGCCATTCATTCTACCATTCAGTAGTGATAGCTTCTCTTAAGGCTGCTGTTTACCATGCCGATCATGAAATAATTGAGGTCAACTGTCAGCCTCAAAAACAACTTCTCAGAAATAGCATTTGAAACTGAAGCAATCAATAATACCATCACTCTCAATAGGATGAGCAGCAGTTTAGCAAACTTCAGCATCTCAAAACAAGAGATTGCCCAACTACTAGTTAATGAAATCTCATGCCTTATGACTTCTGCTTAATATAAAGGAATAGATAGAGAGAGGGGGAAAACTTTAAGAACAATCAAACTGATTAAAGTTAAAGACTACCAATCTGTAGCCAAGCCCAATAGAGCCCATATTTAGATTCAGACACAGGCATTCTCTTCAAGCCTGATCTATAGCATCTGTTAGAGGAGACTGTCAAATACTAATTTTTTTAATTCCAAATCATGGAATTTGTTAGTAACCATCAGACCTAAAAGCTTAAGCTTATAGGAAAGAACCCAACAATAGTATTTCAGCACTCTAACACACCCCCTCAAGTGCAAGACCAACGGGCTTGCCACGTGGCATGAGCCCAAATTCAAACTCTAAACAAATTCAGAAACAAATACAAATTCAATCACGTGTGGGGAATCGAACCTCTGATATCATGTTAGTAACCATAGACCTAAAAGCTTAAGTTGATAGGAAAGGGCCCAACAAAAGTATTTGCAATATCTATGAATCACAGTGAAAATGGAGCCATAACTAGTAGGGCACTAATGAGGTTGTGAAAACGATGCACTTGGTACAAGCAAATATGGAGCTATCATTCACATTATTAGGAGAATAGTGCCACTTCTAGAGACAATAAAATGATCTTACAAGATTAATATACCAAGTAATCAAAAAACAGACAACACTATCACATGTCCAACTATTCAAACAGAAACTCGGAATTATGTGTTCTGCAATCAATTGGTAAAAATCTTTCGAAAAGGATAAAAGGATAAAAGGAAAAAAGAAATCAACAAATGATGGTTGTGGCAAAATGACAATGCCAAACAGTGAGCCAGCCGTGAAGAGGAAGTTGGTGAAGATAACAAAGATGGGACTGTAAATTTAGTGGTGTAGGGTACTGGTGGTAACACTAACAAATAGCAGTAAGAGGAAATCAGTGCTACTAGATGTTGTCATCAGCATTGACAAATCATAGGATATAAGTCCTTCCATTCCATTGGCAATGGGAAATCAAATTACAACAGCAAGGCAAAGAAGCTGTCAAGATTATGGTGGTGATGATGCTTGCTGGAATGTAAGCCACAATGGATAATGCATTTTGATGGATAAATAACCTTACTGATTAGTACAAGCTTTAACAAGTCATAACAGAAACACTTGTCATACAAATGAACTTGACATGAGAATTTCTAAACAACAATCATACTGATAGCTTTTTAAAATAATAAAAAATAATAACAATAACGAAAGAACAAGTGCACTAAATATAGATTTGGTTGTAATTCTAGAGAGTACATAAGGTCTGAAGTTTCAATATCACTATACAAAGATGGTATGATGTAATCACGGAGAACAAATTCCTACAACGTGACGTGCTCACTTGTTAGTATTCCCTAATTTGATGGAAAGGACTTGTAAGTTTGTACGAAAATTCTAGAATATCCAACTATTTTGCATTCTAATAAAACAAAAAAAAGTGAAAAGAGGAAAGCACATTCAGGGCCAACCTTACAACAAGAACATTGGCATACAATCAACATGCAGAGAGCTCAAGCATATAACACGAAAATGGTGTTCAAATTAGTTACAGGATAAATTGATATAGGTGTTATACTGAATCAGGATTCTCGAGGACATTTGAAGACTTTATAAATCCGGGTGTATTCAATTCGGATATTTAAAGACTTTAAAAGAGTTTATATTAATCCAATGGTATTCAATTCAGATTTTTATGGACTTTTAAAGAGTCCTTTTAAATCCAAGTGTATTGAATTGAGACTTTAAAAATGTCTGCAAAAATCAAGGTGTAATGGTGTATTCAATTGGGACTAGATTTTAAAGGATTTTCTTGGGTCATGGATTTTGGTGGACTTGATGGTGAGAAGTATAAATATCAAAGGCCATAACAAGTCCGATGATTTTGAGTTTTTCTTGTTGCTAGGGTTCGTTGCTTCTATTTTCCTTTGTTTATGTCTTTCATGATAAAACTTCTAGAATATGCTAGGTTATGATTTTTGATATGCTTAACCTGATGAAAGTAGAGACCATGATGATGATTTATAGCCTATTCAATTGATAGTTGTGGTTATTAGTTTTGATGTGTTTTCGAAATATACAAAGGCTTGCTGGAACGCCTCTGTTTTGACAAATGGCCGGAATTCGTAAATTTATTTGGGTAGGTTCTTCTATCTAGAAAATTATGAAAAATTATATGTAGATAGAATGTTATGTCTACTGTTATTCTGAAAATTTTTATGATTTATAAATGAGTATAAAAATTGTTATAATTTTTGAAGTGGACAAAGGTCAATATTGATTTATAAATAAGAAAAGAATGAATGTTTTCATATACAAATGATCATGGATTAAATTGATAATTTTACTGTAGCATTTCCTATATGTCTAGATTATCCATGTCAGATTTTGTAAGATTTGGAGCCGTAGAGAATAAATTAAAAATCATGGATCAAAGGGTGATCAGTTGTGACAATGTTTGGGATAGGGTTAATCATACTACAGCATTACACTTTTATTTAGTCACTAAAATGAGAAAATTCAAATTCTAGGTTAATCTATGGTAAAGATGTTAATAAAATGAACATGCTAGACATGAAAATTGATAAGTTGAATTAAACATACCTCTGCATTACTTGAAGAAAAGGCTCGTAACCGGTATCAGAGCCAAGTAACTGACGGGCCCTATAATTGGTCATCCCAGATCCAGAATCACCAAGTATCCGATCCAATCCAATCAAATCCGTCCACGTATCCCTATCCAGAGGCAACGACGCCAAACAAACCAACTTCTGAACCTCCTTCGGACTCACTCTCCCGGCTATTCTTGCGTCGCGAAAAGGTGTTGACAACTTTTCTTTAGCGAAACCCACGCACTTTTCTTTGGCGACGACCAAACAAGCTTCCATTTGACGCACTTCGCAGTCTTCTCTGTCCTTGAAGTCGATAGTGTTGGGACCAATCAGATTCCTCCACCAGGGGGGCTTGCAATTGTTGGATGCGCTGACGGCGCACCCGATTCTGGCTCCTTCTTCGCATTGCGTGATGATTCTGGACTCACAGGATCTGAAGGCGGCGGCCCAGGACTGAGGGCTCCTGAAGGCGAGGAGGTAGGAGCCGCTTGATGGATCGTCGTGTGGGCCCGCTCGAATGGGACCACGCAGTAATGGGATTGGATCGTCGAATTTGATGGTAGTTGATGAGGCTGAGTATTCTTCCATGTTAGCGTCTGCTGCTTTAGCTTTCGTCTCCATTTTATCTGCTTTTCTAGGGATTTCGCTAGAGTCACTTATCAGTTATCACAGTAGCAGAGCAGCCTTTGTTTTTGTTTTTGTTTTTGTTCCTTTTTTCTTTTTTTTTAATTAGAGCACATTACAATAAGCTCCCTAACATTTGACATAAAGACAAAATCGTATACTAGTTTGGCTATAATTACACAATGGTATCATTGACCGCGTTTGCCAATGTTTTGTTTTTTTTAATCAGGGCACATTACAATAAGTACCCTAATATTTGACATAAAAGCAAAAGATATACTAGTTTGGCAATAATTACACAACAGTATCAATGACCAAGTTGACTTTGTTAAAAATAAGAGATGGAATTCAGACCTGACGCCGGTTCCGGTTCCGGCGCTAGGGGAACCGGAACCAGAGCCAGCCTTAGGCGGTTCCGGTTTTGGTTCCGAAACCGTCGATTCCAGTTCTGGTTCTGGTTCTGGTTCTGACGGTTCTGACGATTCTAACGGTTCTGAACCATTTTTTTTTCTTATTTAATTAAAAAAAATTAGACATGTAAAATTGTAAATAAAATAAAATAAATAAATGACAAATTACAAAATAAAATAAAATAAAATTCATTGGGTTGGGTCAAACGAAAATAAAATAAAATAAAAAAATTACAAATTACAAAATTAAATTAAAATAAAACTAAACAAAATGACAAATTAGTGAATTACAAATTACATTTCATTGGGTATTTGCCTATTTGGCCATTTGGGTCACCCGAAATTCTGAAAATAACATAAAATAAATAAATGACAAATTAAAAAATTAAATTAAAATAAAACTAAAAAAAAAATGTAAAGCTATTAGCCTTGCACTTAATTGTTACCACAATTAAGTTGCTTACGTATCCTCTTGGGATTTAGAAGAATCAAAGGCCATGTAGTTCTCTTGCCTTTTATTGCAGGTTTGGTGATGACGTGGACTAATTGTTGTCATGATCCGCATTGGCAGATCCTCTATTTCGCTGCTACACTTTCAGGTTCATCATTTTTGAAGAAATCGTACAATTCCTCATGCTCGATTTCTTGTTGTCGGTATTGCACCTTAGTCCAGCCATCTACACAAACTTGCATCTATAGTGATTTCGGACTCAAGCACGAACGTTTTGGGTCCAGAATATTCCCCCCGATGCTGAACTCTTGTTCCACAGCCACTGTAGAAACTAGTGTTGAAAAAATATTTTTGGCTATCATAGCCATGATTGGAAAGTACTTTTCATACTCTTTCCACCATTGTAAGATATCAAATTTGTTATCTTCTGTTTCTTCTAGAAACTCAAAAGATGTACTTAGATAAGATTCAAGCTCGAAATACGTGTTGGATGAGCTTGATGAAGAACCTCGTAATTTTTTGGTTTTTTTGGATAACAGATTATACCCTAAACTCATAAATCCAGAGCCGGGGGATGATGGAGAATGAGATACATTTGTGTTTGTGTAACATCTACGTTCAGTGAGGGTCCATAAACTCTAACATATTCATCATATAACTCATATAATAATTTCTTAACTCTATCACAACATGCATCAACATCATATTCTATTTTAAAACCTTGTTCATGATAAGCATTTAGATAATTAGACAAACTTTTAATCTAAAACATGGATCAAAACACATGGCAATCAAATAAATATTTGGAAACTCCTTATAATATTCTAACCTTTTTTCCTTCATAGCATTAACGGGTTTCCAGTAATTCTAGGTCGGATTCACATTGAGCAAAAGCACCAGCAATATTAAGACTCTCAATAATAAATAAATGAGTTGTGGGATAATAAGCACCAGATAAATTGTTAGTAGCATTATAAAAGACTTTTAACAAATTAAAAACTATGTTACAAGCATCCCTATGAGTTTGATAAAGATTAATGTGACTAACATGAAATTGAATAAAAGAAACTAATAAATCACTATAATCATAACTTCTAGCAAGCAATTTATAAGTAGAATTCTAACGTGTTGAAACATCATGAGGAAATCTAACGACACACCTACCATTTTGTTTACAATATGTTGCTTATGCTTTTAATGTAAAAGGATGTCTCCACAAAAAATTTAGAGCATTTTTAATAGGTTGAATAAACTATTCAAGAGTGTATAATCCTTTTTGAACACATAAATTTAAAACATGGCATGCACATCTTTGATAAAAAAATTTACCACTAAGATAAGGTTTGCATAAATCAAGTAAAGCATGAATAGTAGCAGTATTGCTAGAAGCATTATTAAAACCAATTGCAAAAAATTTTGTTTTTAATTTTATACTCTGCAAAAATAATTCTAAATTGTCTAAAAATATTATGAGCACTATGTGATTCATCAAAAACTCTAAATACAAGAATTATTTTTTGAATATTCCATGCATTATCCATATAATGGCAAGTGACACCCAAGTATGAATGTGTTTGCCAATGGTCACTTCATATGTCGGCACATACGGAAACACGATCGTTATATTTTTCAGAATATTTTTCCAACTTTCTTTTTTCTTTGTCATAAATCTTTTCAAGTGTTTCTGTGAGCATGGCTCTAGGAACATGACATGCAGCAGGATTTAATGCTCGTCGATAATAATTAATAAAACCAACATTTTCACCAAAACTAAATGATAAGTGCTCTACTGCTACCATTTTAGCTAATTCTTCTCTATTATGTTCATCACTATAGCGAAATAATTGTTGGTTAGGGGTAGCGTAACTGGGAATTTGTGTTTGTGAACTTGATTTGGCCTCTGCTTCTGGATGTTTGCTTGTTAATGCTTTCGATAAGTGTCATATCCTCCAGATTTGTGCCACTTATATGCTTTTTTACAGTAATTGCAAACCGCTACAAAGCTTCCATCTGCTTACCTAACTCTCTTTATATGTTTTACGAAGAGATCAGATTTGTTATGCTTCTGTAACACATCTTCTTGCTATTCCGGTTATGGTGGATCAAATTCAAAATCTGGAGGGGGAGCAGGAATATTTTTCTGAGTGGCTTGTCAAATTGGGGGGGTGGGGGGTGTCATTGGGATTGGGATTGGGATTATCGGGTTTTGAAATTGTTAAAGGAGGAGTAGGAGAGTTTAGGCCTAGATACTCGTGATAGGCAGTGTCATCATGATCGAGATTATCAATCATACGACCCTTACCTTTCATCAAAATGGAACGCCTAGGACCGTCATGGTTGTCACCCCTTCCACTTCCACTTCCACTTCCACTTCCACTTGACATTTAAAAAATTGAATTGTAAAATTACTTGAACAAAAAATGTTAAAAAATTAATGGAAACAAATTTGGGAGATAATTGGAAACTTAGTAGGTAGTAATTGCAAATAAATGAAATTGGAAGCTTAGTGTTAACCGAAAATTGTCACTTGGGGTGATTTTCCAATTAACAATTCTAATAACTGAAATCGGGGTAGATCTCAGTCGAAGAGATATCAAGTAGTTCGATACCTTTAGATTCTCAATAAAGCCAGTAAAAGACAATGATAATGGTGAGTCAAAATTAACATAGAAATAGGATCACATATAACTCTTTTATTGATAGTAAACATATAATGAAAATACAATGGAGATTTCCATATGGCTATGGTGATAAGGTTAAAGCTCAGTTGGCGATGGCGATGGCGATGGCGATGGAGCTCTCGTGCATGTCGATAAGTGGAAAAAAAATGTAAAGTAGGGTTCAAGACTCGAAATTACAGTCCTCTTCTTGTATGATAACATGTTGTATATATAGTCCCAATGCTTGCTGAGCATTCCTCTAAATTAGGTCCAGTGACCTAGAGATTTTCGAGACATTCCATGGCAATTGGCGAAAATGTCGTAGGATTGATTATAGGAATCAAGCGATCCCTTATTTGGCGGAATTTGATAGAGTTGACTTGTCTTTCAAATAGAACTCTTGAGTGGCAGGGAAGAATCAACTTCCTTATTATTAAAACGTTGTCGTCACACTGTCTTTCTTTGTAGCTTGATCTTGGCATGCCTGCTCTTGGCATGCCTACTCTTACCTCGGTATTTGGTAGTCCGCTAATCTGCTACTTGCTGCTTGATTAGCCAGCTCTAGGCGAGATCGAGGTGTATGGGCGTCATTCCTCTTACTAGGTCATGGTACATGGGTATCGAGGTATCGTAACGGGGTACTAGGATTCTGTAGTAATGGAGTCCTTAAGAATTTGGCTTCTATGTTTTCTTGGTACCGTGGAGTTTAGGAGCTCTTGATTTCGATCCAGATTGATATAAGGCCTACCCTGATACTTTGTGGCGGGGTACCGGGATGCCCTTCTATGATGCTATTCTATCTTAGTTGTTCTTCACTGCTGATGGAAAATTCTTCTTTGAACCCCTGCCATTTTTGGCGGTTAACACTTAGTAATTGACTAATTGCAAATTAAATAAATTGGAAATAAGATAAATTGCAAATAAAATAAATTGGAAATAAAATAATTGCAAATAAAATAAATATTAATAACTTAGTAATTGAGAAGGAATTGGAAACTTGGAGAGTTGGAGAATTGAGAGAGAAATTAGAATTAGAGAGAATTGGGAGGAAATTGAAGTGGAGAAAAATGAATTGGGGGGGGGGGGGGGGAAGGGGGGGGGGGGGTTATTTATAGATAAGAAAAAGAAAAGAAAAAAAAAATGAATGTTAGAGGCCTGCTAAGGTCAGCAGGCTGTTGGACCAACTGTCGGCTGACGTCAGCCGACCGTTGGGCCTCCAATGGTCTGCCCAAAATTTAAAAAAAAAACAAAAAAAAAAAAAAATAGGAACCGTCGGTTCGAATCGTACTGGAACAACTCTAAAAAAACTCAAATAGAGGTTTGTAGAGCTTTTGAGGCAGTAGAAAATCCAATCAAACAAGAACTAAATTGCTGTTAAAACTTTATTGCTCATGGATTCATAGAGACCTGAATACAAAGAAACCTCACTACATGAAAGAGGGAAGCCAATGATGTCTTTCAAGTTTAAAGCCTCCCATTTTCTTTTATATGTCATTATTGTCATCCAATATATTTTTTTGTAAGGTAAATTGTACAAACCTACCCTATATTTTGATAATAAGGCAAAATATGCTAAAAATACCTTTAATTATAGAGAACAACCACCCCTCAACGGTCAACAGTAAGACTTATCTATTGACTTTGAAAATCAAGGGTAAAATGGTCATTTTGCTAATTAAATAAAAATCTATATTCCAAACTAATCTCAAAACTTTTAATAAACACAAATTACCTAAATAAAAATTATAAAAAGAACCTGTAACTTTACTTTATATAATTATAAAATAGCCCACAACTTATTAAAAAAAAAGTAAAAAGAAAAAAGAAAAAAAAAAGGGAAAAATCCACCGGCTGTCACCGCCGATAAAGATTGGATCTTTTCCGCAACAGAAGGGGATCTTCTCCCATCATGAAGGAGATTGACTCTTCAAGAGCATATCATCGATCTCCTCCATGGGATATTGTTTGATCTCCCTAAAGGAGATCATCAATCTCCATAGCGGCGAAGAACGTCGATCTCCACAGCGGAGGAGATCGATCCTTGGAGGAGATTTGTACCACTTGCTTCTCCTCCAAGAGGGGATATGTCTAACCTCGTAGAGGAGATCCAATCTCCATTGGCAGTGAAGTCAACTACCGATGGAGTTTTCCCTTCTTTTTCATTTTTAAAATTTTTATCAAAATAAGGGTTAGCTTTTTAAAAAATTTAACTGTTGACCGCTAACTACAGGAGTTGCGATTGTAATTAGCGTCATTCCTAGCATATTTTGCATTATTACCAAAATACATGGGAATTTGTGAAATTTGCCCCCTGACTTTTACCCTATTAGAAAGGTGGGGACAGGATTTGCCCATATTGGCTATTAATCCTCCTAAAATAGAAATAATGTATAATATACCCCTTTTGTCACCTTTTTCGTTCAAAATCACGTTGACCGTTAAAATCAAATAACGCTCGGTGTGTATGATAAATATATCTAGAGGGGGGGGGGGGGGGGGGGGGGGGGGGGGGGGGGGGGGGGGGGGTTGATAGATTTTAACATATTATTACCCAATTTTCGCATACAAGTCAATTTTACGAAAACGCCCCAACTAGTCAAAAATACAAGCAAGTGTAATATAGTGCGGAATTTAAATAACACTTGATGTATACGTGGAAACCCAACCACTGGGAAAAAACCACGTGTTGTTTAGTGCACCACACTCGGACCTCGAAATCCATTAATCGAAATGGAGTTTACAACTATGTAGACCTCGTCTAACACTCCGGTCAATAACCCCCCACTTCTACCACTCGGGCCCTTAAAAGTGCTCTAGTCCTAATTGCTTGAGGTCTAAGCAACTTAGCCTCAAGACTTAATTCTCTATGAAGAGATTATGCAACCTATGTGGATATGTATAAATATTCAAATAACAAACAAGGCTAGGTAACCTTATATGCTTATCTAGGATGATGATATAATCAATATAAATCAATCCTAGATATCAATTGCTAAATGACATGTCAAATAGCTTAGCTAATAAGATTAGTCAAAAACCTAATTAGCTATCACAAAACAACACTCAATCAATTCATCACAATTAATTATCTAATCTTGTATTTATCATATGATCAAAAACATACAAGTAATTAAAAGAGAATATGCTTGATAGTAAAATACTAAAATAAGATGAAATTAATCAAAATCTTACCAAGCATGTTGTGATGATGCAAACCCAATCATAGATGAATGCAAGATGAACTTTGATGCAAAAAGGATTTGATTTGAGTGTTTAAAGGTGAGTTCTTGATTTGATTTTTTCTCAAAAATCTCTCTTTGAAGTTTAGGGTTCTAATAACTCAAAGAACTTGATCAGAGAATGAGAAAGTAAGATATTTATAGACATCAAGAATTGGGCATGTGAAAAGACAAGTTTGCCCTTGAAACGCACCGATCGGCGGTTTCAATCGGCGGCCAGGCCGCCGATCACGACCGCCGAATTGAGCCCGTGAAGAACAGAGCATCAACGGCGGTTTCATTCGGCGGTTTCGTGACCGCCGAATCAAACCCGAGAGATTAAAATCGATCAGGTATGAACGGCGGTTTCGAACGGCGGTCGTGACCGCCGATCGTGACCGTAGAATTGCTCCAGACACTTCTAGAAGCAAACGGCAGTTTCATTCGGCGGCCAAGCCGCCGATCATAACCGCCGATCACCAAAAGAGGTGAAAACCAAGGAGAAGCCAAGGGCATTCTCCATGGGCGGTCTTCGCGCGAAACCAAGCACTCATTGGTGCAAGCGCAGACGTTTCCGAACAATGTCGAGAAACCAATTACTAAGCACATATACAAACAACAAGATATCAAACAAAGTGCTAGTGTGTAAAGTGACATGTGAAGAGTATGCACACAAGATCAAGTATGCTAAGTGTGGTGTGCTAACTAAATATCTTCAGTATAATTTCTAGTGCTTGGTTTTCCTTGAAGATATTTAGTTAGCACACACACACTAGTTTTCTAGTGCTTGGTTTTCCTTGAAGATATAATTTCTAGATCTTCAAATATGATCAAGTATAATTTCTAGTGCTTGGTTTTCCTTGAAGATATTTAGTTAGCACACACACTTAGCATACTTGATCTTGTGTGCGCTAACTAAATATCTTAAAGGAAAAACAAGCACTAGAAATTATACCTTTGGCGTGCTTGTACCTCGAGGTCTTGAAAGGGCCTTCGAGCATGAAGTTCAATCCTAAACTACCCTTACATTTTCAACCCAAAATGTGGGTTGTCCACGAAATAAGCCAATCAATATATGGGAATCTTACAATCTCCCCCTTTGGCTATTTCGTGACAAAAAACCACCACTCACATGATTCCTCACAACATAATAGAAACTACGAGTCTACTATGATTTTCTACTTTACAAAGAGATATATAAAAATAATCTTGAAGTCTTCAATCTCATGTAGAACAATCAATCCCTAAAAGCAAAGTTTCTATACTTTCCATTTAAGTAAAAAGTGAGATGAATCAAGTGAGAATAAAAACAAGCATTTGCATTCCTAAAAATTTAAGTGCAACGACAACTTATGCAATAATTGTGAATGCAATGCTCCCCCTCAATGGGTTACTCCCTCTCAATGTTGTTCCCCAACAAGCACAATTGCTACCATAATTTGCAACTCCCCTTACCACCATTCTACTCCCCTTTTTTGTCCTGATATAGGCAAAGGAGTAGTCCCCAATCGGTCACTTAGCAAAGAGAGATAGTAGCATACTATATACTTGCATAATATATAAGCCACTTTATGCAACTCAATCAATTGGAGAGAAACAAGGAGATTTATTTAAAATAAATGTGTGAATCAAAACATGCTTTGCAGACAAGACATATAGCATTCAAGTCCAAAATACAATGGTATTTGGCAAAACAAATGACAAAGGTTTAATAAGAATTCAAACCAATTTCACCAATGTCATGAGAGAAGCAAGGATATAGAGTTTTCATTGATTTTAATATATGAGCAACTATATCCATCTTTATAGCCAAACATGTCATGAGCAATTTTGCACTCTATTTGATTTTTCCGGGAATGAAACCCGTATGATAGTAGACATGTTCAACAAATAAAGAAAGAGAGACAATTTGGAATATAAATTCTTTGAACAGATACAAGATCCTTTATTCATTTGAGTCTCATAAGCTTTTTCACACAAGTTTTGCATTTAAAAAAAATTGCAATCATCAATTCATGCTTTTTCATTTGAGCATGTCATTTGAATTTCATGCTTTTCATATGTCATTAGCATGTTATAAAAAACTCATGCTTTTCAATTTTTAAGCATGTCATTAAGAATCATCATGTCATGGAGATAACTATAGGTCATCCAAATCATACTTCCTATGTAAATCTCCTGGGAGAGCCGAATCGGGACCTAGAGAGTTGTGAGAATGACATTGAAGAAGAGCACAGGGGGGCTCACATTATTTTTCTCCCGAGCGGGTGTGTGCTTATGACATCGAGCCGAATGTGGTCGGTCCTAAAGAGATCAACAAATACAAGCGACGGTTTGATCTGGACAGTGGGCGTTATCTCACTAAGTCCTATTGACGACCGAGCTGTATGGAACCCCCCACCCGGCCAAGTGGCAATCTATGGGCGATGCTTACTTGTGGTGTTACTCTTCCTCTTCAGCCTTTCATTACTTGGTTCTTAGCTGAGGCTCAGCTTGCCCCGGCACAGCTGACTCCGAATAGCTATCGGATTTTGATGTGCATGTGGCACATGTGGCATAGGATGAAACGGCCACCTTCCACCCCTCGTGAAATTAGGCATTTTTATTCGTTGAGGCCTCTAGGGAAATCCAGGATTTATTTTTTCTTTCGACCCAGCCCGAGAACTGGATACCCAAAAGACGTGATGGTCAAGTGGTGAAGTCAAACTGGCCACGGATGAGAAGATGAAGGGATTTGTTTGGGGCTCCCTTCTTCAAATAAATTCTGGAAGAACAGTTTGTTCTTCGTGGGTAAACGTTGGGGCCAGTCAATTAGCTTCGATCTTAATGGTATCGGGGACACGCAAGGTCCCTCGGTACTTTTGCTCGCCCGATAATGGAATCATACAACTCCTTATTTACTGACGATTAGCTTAAAACTCTAGACCGGGAGGCGTTCGTCCTTTGGAGAAGAGGGGGAAACCTTATCTCTTTGACGAAGAGAAAATGATTAGGGCTCGCCTTTTCCTGAGATTAATGCACGCGACCGACGCTGTAAGTTTTCATAGAACTTTATTGACTATTCTCTTTCCTAGTCGGCTTACTAACTTGAAAATCTCTTTTAGTGTTGATGTAGATATCGTTTGTGATGCTCAGGCGCACCGGATGAAGGGTATCGTGGAGGCGAGCTGAAAAGAGGCTATTCGTCAGCGGGATGCTAGGGTAGCCCCTCCACAATTGATTCTGATGAGAGTTCTCCTGAGGATCTTCCCGAGGAAGATGGTGAAGGGAACGTGCCTGATTATACGCCGGGGAGACTCATGGTCAAGAAATGGAGACATACTTGACCGAAGATATAGGCGATCCAGGGGACCTTGCTGCAGACAAGGCTACTGCTGAGAAGGGCAATCAGGCGGGCACTTCTTCATCCAAGGGGAAAGAGAAGGTGAGGAGCCATCTGAGGTTGAAGAACCTGGGCAGGCGGCTTCAGTTTCTGCTAGGGTTACTCCGGCCCTGGGCTACAGACAGTGCGCTAGTGAGCGGGACTGCTTACTTGATAATCAGGGCAATCTGAGGGGTCCTGCTATTGATGAAGCGGCTGCTGCGTCCCAAGGCATCGACGGGGTCAGAGGGCCTTCTGGTACTGCCTGTTGTGGTTCCGGTTTCTGTACCAACTTCTATCCCATTATCACTTGAGGTTGGGATTGATGTTGGGTGAAGGATCCTGCCTCCAATCTCGACACTCGCGAGAGGCAATCCAGAAAAAGGAAAGCTTCATTTTCCTAGGCGTCTTGCCCCAAAGATTCCTCGGGTGGTTTGCCTATGTTGACTCGTCTCGGGCGATGAGGAGACTGGCATTAGGTTGAAAAAGAGGCTTTTTCCTACCCCCTCTGGGGATCATGCTGAGACTCAGGCTGGAAATTTTACCGACTCTTTCCCCCTAGCTCATAAACACCTGCGTTATCCGATGCTGGTGCCAGTGGTTAGGGTTGCCGAGCACAAATAGTGACCCACCCCCCAGCCATGGTGAGAAGCCATGTCCTCGGCGGGCTTACATGGGGAGGATCATAGAGCCGCTTTAGGTCGGTACTTGTCTGACCGAACTTGCAGCTCTTCACCAGTGCTCCTATGGAGTGCCGCCTCGACTATCTTATGCTTTGTATTTTCTTTTGTTACTGTTGCTTCACTTTGTTATTCCACTATTGATTTGCTGGCATGGTGTTGA